>JXCR01075167.1:31742-70261 GCA_002079205.1 Phalaenopsis hybrid cultivar | reverse complement strand
CTTCCATAGCCATGGCCATGGCTTTTTTATAGATTTAGATCAGTTGGGATGCTTGGAGATGAAGTCTAAAGCTCATGATGAGCAAGAAAAATGGCACCATAGAGTATTGACATGTGTTGGTGAGTAATTTCCATGAAACTTATCCTTTTTTTTAAAAAAAAATATTTACCTAAGGGATAAATATCATGGCTAACCCATGGTTAATTTCTGGTTTTAAAATCAACCCTAGAGTCTAAGGTGAGTCATGGTAAGGCTCATTTGACCATACCAAGCTTAATTTATTTGGATTTGACCTTAAGTCCAAAAAGGTGCACATGACCAAATCTTGTGTTTAGACTAGGTTAGACATGTCAATTGGCCCAATTAACTATGTCATTTGGTGTAGGAGACCATGAGGAACAACTTTCATGAAGGGTGAAAGTCATTTTGAGGTCAATTGGTTAACCAATTTGGTGGATTTTTGATTTTTGACTCAATTTAAGCATGTTGGGCTAAGTTTGGGTCAAACTTGGGCTAGCCATGGGCTAAGTCAAAATTGATTGTTGTATTTGGTGTAAAACATCATGATGAACAACTTTAATGAAGGATGAAAGTTATTTTGAAGTTGATTTGATAGTCAATTTGAATGGTTTTGATGGGTTTGGATTTATGCCTAAATTAAGCCTTTAAGGGCCAAATTGGGTGTTTTGGTAAAAGATGGTCAAATTGACCAAATTGGACCATGGTGTAGTAGGAAAAAATGTAATGNTTTACTTACTATATTATATTTATAAGCTTAAGATTTTATCAAGTCTTATACTTTAAAAAGATCAAATGTAGACCTAATTTTTTGATTAGGCACTAATCCTCAAGCTTCTCCTCCCTTATATTTCTTTTCTTTTTATTTTATTTCTTTTTCTTTTCTTTTTCTTTTTCTTATCTTTTTTTTTTCTTTTTCAAGCAAGGATTACTATATCTGGATATATCTTTAATGATTTTGAATTTCACTTCTCCTTTTCTAAAGTAAAATCTTGATATAAAACTTTTACTTATAAATATAATAATAGTTTGAAAATCATTTTAGTAAAAGTAATTTAAGTATTAAAAATAAAAGTCTAAATTATCTAAATTTTTCAAAAATACATTTTTTTTACTAAAGATAGCCACTTATATTAATCATTTTCTATACCATTTTTCTTTAGGCTCATAGTCAGGATAATGAAGATATTGAGGAAATACTACTCCTGGGTCACCTCTAATCAGGCCCTCCAGAGCTAGGTATAATGTCTCCTCAAAGTCACTCTTTCTCCTATTATCCTATTTGTATGCTCAGTAAATTATTCTAGATTTTGAACTTTATCAGCGATAAAGTGGATATGAGTAATCATCTTCTATAATAACTACTCTTGAGTCTCAGTTGACTCACCTCAAGATGTAGAAGCACGTGAAGCAGATGGTCTTGATGAAGAAGCAGCAGAGGTATTTGCATCAGACGTCTCTAATCTATAGAAAATCCTCCCCTATTAATGTGTATTTGCTTTGATTGTTATTTATGTGTAATTAAGAAAATTTGGGGTAGTATTTTTGAAACCATTATGTGTTAGTATTGATTTTAAGACTTTATTTAGTGATCTAGACATGCTAAAATGAGAATTTGGACGTTAAGCTGACTGCTACAAAATTGAGCACTGGTGCTTAAGCGCCAAAATTCAGCGCTTAAGCATGACAGTTAAAAATCATGTGTGAAATTAAAGTTCTAGAAGGTTTAACCGCCAATTGTTTGACTAAAACATATCAAGGCAGTTTTAGGACATGCTTAGAAGTTATTTGAAGGATTTAGGCCTATAAATAGAAGGGTTTTGTGATGGAACTTCACCCTAGATAATTTTCATCCCTATAGTCTAAGAGAAAGAGAGATTTAAAGAAAATGTCTTCATGGGAGATGGATTTGAAGAAAAAGGAAGAGGCTATGAGGAAGAAATTAATTAGTCAAAATGCACAAGAGATGTATAACGGTTTCTTAGCCGTTAGTATTGAAGGAATAGCGGAAAAGATCAATAAAATTGAGGCTAGTGTGACTTTGCTTGAGACAAAGGTAAATGAAGTTAATGCACATCTCGAGTATATTGGATGACAATCGAAAATGTAATTTATTCACACTTGTTATATAGAAGAAGTAGATAAGGTAATGTATCTTAAGCAGAAATGGATTGAAGAAGATTGTATCAGAGCTCATCACCACCGTCAGTTTTATCAACTATATATTCTGAATGCCCAAGGAGAGACTAACGAAAGACCATAATTTGTCCCAATAAATGAAGAATGAAATTAAGCTTAGTGTTACAGTTTGTTTTGTTAGGAGTCGTCATTTTTATGTATTAGTGTTAAATATTGTTTTTGGAGTTTATGTCTGTTATGTGTTTAATTGTGAATGTTTGTTAAGTGTTTGTATTTAGGAAAATTTTCTCATTTTAGACTACTTGGAGTGAGAATTAAGTGTTACATGTACTTGTACTAGTTCGTAAATGAATATAAGTGTTTGTTTGTGTGAAAATTTGTGTTATTTTAGCCTCAAATAGAATTAGCTATATTGAAGAATTTTGAGAAAGAGGAGAGTTAAGGGAGAGGAAAAATTTAAGAGTTATAAGACCATTTAGGGGTGTTATACTTAGGCTAATAGTCAAGTTTTCTTCACAATANCTCCACAACTTCCATCCAAAACTTAATTACTTATCATTTTAAGAAGAAAGATAAAGAAACCTACTCAGAATCGATGGAGAAAACAAAACCACACTTTAGTTTAAAAGAAGAAATCATTGTTAAACTAACAACAAGTCTCGATTAAAACCAAAAGTAATCTAAAACAAAAAGATAAAAACTTATCTCAATTCCTTCACCAAACTCTTAAAGTTCCTTTGAATCTCTTCTCTTTTACAATCACTCAAAACAAAATAAAAAAAAGGATAGAGTAAATAAAAAGTGGTTCCTGAAATTCTCTCTGAGCTGGCTCCCTAGAGAAGAGCTTTCAAAACTTGCTAATATTTTCAGGACGCTTTTCTAAGTATTCTATTCTTCTTTTATAGTTTTCCAAGAGGTGCCTAGGGATATCTTCAAAATGTGTCTTAATTTGATGTATTTGCCCAAGAGACGCAACCTTTCATGATAATTTTTATCCATGGCGGTTACCACCACCTATTAAGCCAATGGGTGCCTCAAAAACCTCTTTGAAATACATGAAAACTGATTTTACTCATCTAGTAACTACCACTGGTGCTTAAGTGCATGATCTTGGCACTTAGGCGTGGCATTCTCTGTTTAACCGGCGCTTAAGCGCCGGATCTGGCGCTTAGGCGCCAAAACTCTTTTCCACAATTTTTCACCTTTTTTATCCAAATTTGATAATTTTTCACTCCTTTAAGCATTTTTTTCATTTTTACTTGTATCTGCAAGAAAAACACAAAAAATACCTTCCATTAAAGCGCAATATCTCAAAAATTAGTATAAAAATGTGTCTAAAAATACTATAAATTTTAAGTGTATCAAAATCCCCCAAACTTAAATTGTTACTTGTCCTCAAGTCATACTATATATTTTAGGTGTATCAAAATCCCCCAAACTTAAAATGTTACTTGTCCTCAAGTTGTCCAATATTCAAAAACCAAATATATATGATATGTATATGAGGTTTCTTTAGGAGTTACTAAAATTTAGATTTAAAAATATAGTAGTCCAATTTAGAAAAAATAATTAATAAATGAGACANAAGTACATGGATTTAAATCATCACAACTTCTTCCAACATTAAAAATCAATACTCTCCTCAACTTCCATCCAATACTAATTACTTATCATTTTAAGAAGAAATATAAAGAAAACTACTCATAATCTATAGAGGAAATAAAATCAAACTTTAGTTTAAAAGTAGAAATCATTGTAAAATCAACAATAAGTCTCAATTAAAACCAAAAGTAGTCTAAAACAAAATATAAAAACTTATCTTAAGTCCTCCACCAAACTCTCAAAGTTCCTTTGAATCTCTTCTCTTTTACAAAACTCTCAATATAAAACTAGAAATAAAGAAGGGATAAATATGTGGTGCCTGAAATTCTCTCCAACTAACTCCCCAATTTTTAAACTTTTAAAACTTTTCCAATACTTTCAGGACCTCTTTTAAAGTCCCAATCTTCTTTCTTTTATAAATCTCTAATAGGTGCTTTGGTATCTCTTCAAAATGTGTCTTGATTTTATATATTTGCCTAAGAGATGCATCCTTTTGCAATAATTTTCGCCCATGGTGGTTGTAACCACC
This sequence comes from Phalaenopsis hybrid cultivar, assembly GCA_002079205.1. Lineage (NCBI taxonomy): Eukaryota > Viridiplantae > Streptophyta > Magnoliopsida > Asparagales > Orchidaceae > Phalaenopsis > Phalaenopsis hybrid cultivar. The sequence goes on along the minus strand of JXCR01075167.1, from coordinate 65,973 downwards.
TATTAAGCCAATAAGTGCCTCAAAACCTCTTTAAAATTTGTGAAAATAGAATTTACTCATCCAATAACTGCCACTGGCACATAAGCGTGGAGCCTCTAACGCATAGGCGCGGCTTTCTCTGTTTACCCAGTGCTTAAGCGTCGGATCTGGCGCTTAGGCGCCAAAATACTTTTGCACATTTTTCACCTATTTGCTCTAAATTTGATCCTTTTTCACTCCTTTAAGCATTTTCACCTGTTTACATGTACCTAAAAGAAAAACACAAAAATATCTTCCTTTAAAGTGCAATATCACAAAAATAGGTATAAAAATGTATCTAAAAACACTATATATTTTAGGTCTATCAAAATCCCTCAAACTTAAAATGTTACTTGTCCTCAAGTGACACTTCAATCATTAAAAACTAAATATGTATGAAATGTACATGAGTTTCTTTATGGTGTTAATAAAATTTAGATTTAGAAATATAGTAGTCCAATTTAGAAAAAATATTCAGTAAATGAGACAAACTTAAGTTTAGAAATTTCTAATGTTAAGAAAGTTGAAAATATGAGTTCCTATCTAATTCAGAAATATTGTAAGTCTTCCAAATTTAGAATTTAGTTCTTTTATTATCTCCACTTAAAAATGTTTGTTAAGAATAGTTTTAATTACTATATTATATCTATAAACTTAAGATTTTCTCAAGTTTTATACTTTAAAAAGATCAAATGTAGAACCAATTTTTTATTAGGCACTAATCCTCAAACTTCTCCTCCCTTATATTTTTTTCTTTTTCTTTTTCGTTTCTCTTTTTTTTCTTTTTCTCTTCTTTATTTTTCTCTTTTTCTTTTCTTTTCCTTTTAAGCAAGGATTACTTTATCGGGATAGGCCTTTAATAATTTTGAATTCTACTTTTCCTTTCCTAAAGCAAAGTCTTGATACAAAACTTTTACTTATACATATAATAGTAGCTTTGAAATTTATTTTTAATAAAAGATATCTAAATATTAAAAATAAAAGTCTAAATTTCTAAAATTTTCAAAAATACAACGTTTCTTACTAAAGATAGTTACTTATATTAATCATTTTCTACACTGAAAACTTTTAACTTAAAGTTTTTATTCATTACTCAAAATTTCAACTAAATTCTCTTATTTCTAAAATCAAAATTTACTTTCTTAATATATCTTCATATACATGATCAATTTTTCTTTTCAAATCAAATTCACTTATAGTGCATTTGAGAATAAATAAAATTAAAGTTTGAAAATATTTTTCATCCCCTCCCCCCCCCAAACTTAATTTTTTATCAAATTAAACAATTTAGCATCAAATATATAAGCAGAAATGAAAACAAGAATAACATGCTTACAGGTATTTTTATACCCTAATGATACAAGTATAAAACTAAAAACAGTAGTAAAATTAATTTTGATCAAATTTTCTAATATTTTTATTTCAATTTAACATGTAGAGATTCAATTGACCTCGAAATAGTGGGTATAAACATAAAAGCAAACTAATACATTAGCTTGACTTCACAATCTCAACATAAAAATAAATACATTAACATTATAAAAGAAAAATACAGGGTAGCAGTTTCCTAAGTTTCAAATTTAAGACGTAAGTTAGCAAGATTTTCAACTTTACAAAAGACAGAGTTAAGTTAAGTTCTAAACTAACTAAATCACAAAACTCACAGCAATTACTACCCTTGAATTTTAAAACAAACAGCTAACTAACACATTGCAATACAATTAAAAATAAATCTAAAAAAGTAAACATACATACATGTCTCAATTCCAAAACATGAAAACACATTACATCACAATTCTCACTTAAACATAAAAGTACAAACCACATCACATAGTTCAAACGAACACACAGATGCAAATGTAGCAAGCCCGAACCACATAGTTCATATCATATTACAATCATAAAATAAATCTCTCAGTTTTACTCTTCATACTCTGAACCACCGTTATCCCAAACTTTTGCAGGCTTACAATCAGGGTATCTAGGATATGAAGGAAATTGCACTCCTTCGTTACCCTTAATGAGGCTCTCAAAAGATGAGTGAAATTTCTCTTCATAATCACTTTTTCTCCTATTATACATATCAGTATGCTCTACAAAACACTCTAAATTATGTACCCTATCAATGGTAAAATTAATATTATCCATCATCCTCTGTAATAATTGATTTTGGGTCTCAGTAGACTCACCTCTAGATTTAGAAGCACGTGAGGTAGATGGTCTAAATGAAGAAGCAGCAAAGGTAGAAGCAGCAGACGTCTCCATTCCATAACTCCTAGAAAATTCTCCTCTCCAGCCAAAAATAGAATGCTCAGAATAAGTTTTCACATTCACCTTAGTGATGGGCTTTAGAGGTAACAACACTTCCTCCCAGCTATCATATTTAACTCCAGCCTACTCACATAAAGAAAATATCAAGGAAGCAAATCCCAAACCTGCAGTAGTAACGGTAGTGGCAGAACTGATGATAGTCTGACAAATCAAAGCTCCTATGTTAATGAGCTTTTCTTCCTTGTTACAATAATTTAGCGTCGCTCTCTCTTTGGTCACTTCATTGAGATGATTTATTAGTAGCAGACGAACAAAAATAAAATAATGTCAGGCCTTTGAAGGTGCACATAATTTTGAAGTTGGGAAGTTAACTCTCCTCTCATTAGTGATCTTCCAAAGTCCTCTCCCAATAGTCAAGTAAGAAATAATCTCATCTAAATCCACTTCAGTGGGACTTTAATTTGCATAAAAACAAAACGTATTAGCTAGCGATGATAAAACAAGTTGATTAGCTCCGGTAAAAAAGGTACCAACTTTCCTCGAACCATGACTCTATTATCTTCAGCCTAAGGGAGGGTTGCATAGAACTCCCTAACAACAGAAATAACTACCACAGCAGGGATACAAAAGAATCGTTCCCACTGTCGGTGAATAATCAAATCCTCTACGTCTCCATATGGATTCCTAAAACACAACTCCTAAATTAGCTTCTGTGATTGCAACACATCATTGTACCGATCCTGAGCCTTCGAACTAACAAATTTACTCTAATTAAAAGGGTTCTTTCCTTTACTCCTCTTCATTCTTGGTGCCATTCTACAAATTTTATAAATTCTAAAAATAACTTCAAAAATCCAGTCTAAATTACTAAACTAAACTTCCAAAGTATAATCTACACTTCCCATGCAATTTTCATAGATATTTTTCTCATTTTTCACCATGAATAGTGAATTTTCAAATTTCTCCAGATGTGCTCAAAATACATGGTGAACATCCAAAATTTTTGCATATAAGTAAAGCCTTACCTCAAGGAACTTGGATCTACCAAATTTCACTTGATTCCACCATGAAATCTTCACTTTAGAAGTGACCTAGCCTTCCAAAATCGTGATTTTGAGAGGTTAAAGGTGACGGGAGGCGTAAAAATGGTGATTTTTGGGCCAAAATCTCACTTTTAACCGTTCGCGAACTGGTTTTCATGAACTGGCGCTTAAGCGCGAGTAAGTGGCGCTTAGGCACCTGCCTCCTAGGTTGGCTCGCGCTTAAGCATGATTTGTGGCACTCAGGCGCCAGTGCACGATTTTCAAAATTTTTAAATTAAAGTAAAATGCACTATTTGCCTAAGTAAACCACCTCTAAATGGGCTCATAGCTCTTAAATGACTATTTTCAAGTTCCTATAACTCCCCTCTCTTTCAAAATTCTCCATAAAAAAATATTTCAATTTGAGGCTACAAATAACACAAATTTTCACACAAACAAACTTATATTAATTCACAAACAAGTACAAATACTTTTAAACACTTAATTCTCACTCAAAATAGTCTTGGATGAGAAAAATTTCTTAAATAAAAATACACAACAATCATTACACAAAAAGAAGTCATAAATAATAAAATCAAGACTTAAACACTAAACCAATTAAAAACAACAATAACTTCTAACACACAAATTCTAACACTAAACTTAATTCCATTCTTCATTCGAAGGAACAAATTCCTGTCTTTCATTAGTCTCTCCAGGAATATAGAGTTGATAAAACGGACGGTGGTGACGAGTTCTGATACTATCTTCTTCAATCCACTTCTGCTTTATGAACATCGCCTTATCTGCTTCCCCTATATAACTTGTGTGGCTAAATTGCATCTTCAATTTCCATCCAATATGCTCTATATGTGCATGCAACTCAAGTACTTGGTTCTCCAATAAAGCTATAGTATTTTCCATTTTATTGATCTTCTCTGATATCCCTTCAATACTAACGGCTAAGAAACAATTATACATCTCTTTTTCACTTTGACTAATGAACCTTTTCCTCATGGTTTCTTTATTTTTCTTCAAATCCTTTTCCCATGAAGACATTTTCTCTCAATCTCACTTTCTCTTAGACTCTTAGGGCTAGAAATGATCTGGGGTGAAATTCGTTCACAAAACCCTTCTATTATAGGCCTAAATCCTTCCAATAACTCCTAAACACATTTAGAAACTGCCTTAGCACTGTTTTACAAACCAATTAGTGGATAAACTTCTAGAATATTAATTTCACACATGTATTTAAACTGACGCGCTTAATCTCCAGTGCACATTTTTGCACTAGTCAACTTAGCATTCAAATTCTTATTCCAACATGTCTTGGTCACTAAATAAAATTTTAAAATCTTTACTAACACATAATAGTTTCAAAAATATTACCCCAATTTTCTTAATCACACACAAAACAACAATCACAATAAAAACACACTGATAACTATGGGTTGTCTCCCACAAAGCGCTTGGTTTTACGTCATCAGCCTGACATAACCAGTGCTTATTCTAGTTGACCCAACATCAATCCATCATTAAGTTTATGCTGATCCCCTATTAAATAAGGTTTCATCCTATGTCCATTAACTTTAAATATTTTCTTAAACTTAGAATCTTTAATATCCACAGCTCCATAAGGATAAACTTTTATCACAACAAAAGGGCCCATCCATATAGACTTATGTTTGCCTGGAAATAATCTTATCCTTGCATTATATAGCAAAACTTGTTTCCTTGGCTGAAAAATANACTCAAGTACCTTGGTCTCCAATAAAGCCATAGTATTCTCAATTTTGTTTATCTTCTCTGATATCCCTTTAACACTGACGGCTAAGAAACCATTATACATCTCATGTGCACTTTGACTATTGAACCTCTTCCTCATGGTTTCTTCCTTCTTCTTCAAATCCATCTCCCATGAAGACATTTCTCTAAATCTTACTTTTTCTTAGACTTTTAGGGCTAGAAATGATCTAGGGTGAAATTCCTTCACAAAACCCTTCTATTTATAGGCCTAAATCCTTCCAATAACTCCTAGACACGTTTAGAAACTGCCTTGGCATGTTTTTAAAAACTAATTAGCAGTTAGACCTTCTAGAATATTAATTTTGCACAGGTGTTCAAACTACCGCGCTTAAGTGCCAGATCTGACGCTTAAGCGCCAATGCACATTTTTGCACTAGTCAACTTAACGTCCAAATTTTCATTCTAACATGTCTTGGCCACTAAATAAAGTCTTAAAATCTTTACTAAAACATAATAGTTTAAAAAATACTACTAAAATTTTCTTAATCACACACAAAACAACAATCAAAATAAAAACACTCTGATAACAATGGGTTGCATCCCACAAGCTCTTGGTTTTACATCGTCAGCCTGACGTAACCAGTGCTTATACTGGTTGACCCAAATCATTTCATCATTAAATTTATGCTGATCTCCTATAAAATAAGGTTTTAGTATATGTCCATTAACGTTAAATATTTTCTCAGACATAGGATTTTTAATATCCACAACTCCATAAGGATAAACTTTTATCACAACAAATGGGCTCATCCACCTGGACTTAAGTTTGCATAGAAATAATCTTAACCTTGCATTATATAGCAAAACTTGTTGCCCTGGATGAAAATTTTTAGTAAGAATCCTTCAATCATGCCACATCTTCATCATTTATAAATCTTGGCACTCTCATAAGATTCATTCCTTATCTCTTCAAGCTCATTTAATTGCAATAACCTTTTCTCACTAGCATCTTTCAAATTTTAATTGAACTCTTTAATTGCCCAATATGCCTTATGCTCAAGTTCACCTGGTAAGTGACAAGCTTTCCCAAATATTAGCTTATATGGGGTCATTCCTATAGGAGTGTTGTATGCAGTCCTATAAGCCCACAAAGCATAGTCATATTTAACTGACCAATCCATTTTTGTTGGATTCACAGATTTTTCCATAATTATTTTAATTTTCAAATTGGATAATTCATCCCAACCACTTATCTGAGGATGATAAGCAGTAGCAATCCTATGATTTATATGATATTTCTTTAATAACTTCTCCATTATGGCATTTCTGAAATGACTTCCCCCGTCAGTAATGATAACTCTCGGCATCCCAAATCTACAAAATATGTTCGTTTTCAAAAATTTTNATAAATCTTGGCACTCTCATAAGATTCATTCCTTATCTCTTCAAGCTCATTTAATTGCAATAACCTTTTCTCCCCAGCATCTGTCAAATTATAATTGAACTCTTCAATCGCCCAATATGCTTTATGCACAAGTTCAACTGGTAAGTGACAAGCTTTCCCAAATATTAGCTTATATGGGGACATTCTTATAAGAGTTATGTATGCAGTCCTATAAGCCCACAAAGCATAGTGAACTTTGACTTACCAATCCATTTTTATAGGATTAACAGATTTTTCCATAATTCTTTTAATTTCGCGATTGGATAATTCAACCAAACCACTTGTATAAGGATGATAAGCAGTAATAATCCTATTATTTATATGATATTTCTTTAATAACTTCTCCATTATGACATTTCTGAAATGACTTCCCCCATCAGTAATGATAATTCTCGTCATCTCAAATCTACAAAATATGTTTATTTTTAAAAATTTTACAACACTTTGAGCATCAAATTGAGGTAAAACAACAGCTTTTATCATTTGGTTACATAGTCCACTGCTAACAGAATATATAAATTTTCGAAAGATGGTATAAATGGACCCATGAAATCTAATCCACAAACATCAAATATTTCACTTCTAGCAAATAATTGAGGTGCATCTCATTTCTTCTAGAATTATTGCCTACTCATTGACATCTATCACAAGTTTTGATATAAGAATTAACATTACTAAAAATTATATACCAATAGAATCTAGATTGTAAAATTTTTTATGTTGTTTTATCAACACCAAAATGTACCCCAAATTCAGAATTATGACATTTTTGGATAATTTCATAAGTTTCTTCTAATGTTACACATCTTTTAATAATTAGATCCTATCCTTATTTATATAAGAATGGTTCATCTTGAAAATAAGTCTTAGCTTCAAAAATAAATTTCCTCTTTTGTTGGTATGTCATTCAATAGGGTATAGTATCGCTAACAATAAAGTTCACAATGTCGGCATGCCACGAAACACGCCACTCATTAATAGTGAACAATTTTTCATCTGGAAAATGTACATTAATTTATTTTTCAAAATAGAGTTATTTTTCTAACTCAAGCTTGGACAAATGATCAGCAATTTGATTTTCAGTCCCCTTTTAATCTACTATTTCAAAATCAAATTCTTGCAAAAGAAGAATCCATCTTATAAGTCTAGGTTTAGCATCCTTCTTTTTCATTAAGTACTGAATAGCAGAATGATTTGTATGCACTACAAAACGAGTTCCAATTATATATAATCTAAGTTTATCAAAAGCATATACTATTGCTAATAACTCTTTTTCAATTGTTGTATAATTGATTTGAGTTTCAATTAGACTTTTACTAGCATAATAAATTACTTTGAAAATTTTATCATATCTTTGTCCTAAAATAGCTCCTATAGCATAATCACTCGCATCACACATCAATTCATAAGCTTTTCCCCAATTTGGTGAAACTATAATTGGTGCAGTGATTTATTTCTCTTCCTTATCAATATTGAAAATTGCATCTTTCTCCAGTAAATGGCATAAAGGCTTAGCAATCTTTGAAAAGTCTTTAATATATGGCCTCTAAAATCCGACATGTACTAAAAACTACTAATTTCCCTTAAATTTGTTGGACAAGGTAAATAAGCGATCACTTGAATTTTAACAGGATCTACTTCTATACCATTTTCTGATATTTGATGACCTAATATAATTCCTCATGCTACCATAAATTGACATTCTTCCCAATTAAGGACTAATTTTGTTTCTTCACAGTGCTTAAGAACTTCAGTTCTAAACATGAGTCAAATGAAGTTCCAAACACTAAAAAATCATCCATGAATACTTCAATCCATTTTTTAATTAAATCATAAAAGATTGTCATCATACATCTTTGAAATATAGTTGAGGCATTACATAAACTAAAGGGCATCCTTCTAAAAGCAAAAGTATCGTAAGGAATGGTAAAAGTTGTTTTCTCTTGATCCCCAAGAGATATTTGTATTTGGTGATAACCAGTATATCCATCCAAAAAATAGCTAGTCTATCTAGCATTTGATCTAGAAAGGGTAATGGAAAATGATCTTTCCTAGTGGCAAAATTTAATTTTCTATAATCAATGCATATTCACCACCCTGTAACTTGTCTAGTAGGTATTAATTCATTATGTTCAATCACAGTTACAGTTACTCCTCCTCCATTCTTAGGAACGTCGTGAATTGGACTAACCCATGCATTATCTGAATTAGGGTAGATAATTCTTGCATCTAACCACTTTAAAATTTCTTTCTTAAAACTTCTTTCGTAACAGGATTCAGTCTCCTTTGAGGATCAGACTTAGGTTTACAGTTCTTTCCCATATGAATTCTATGCATACAAATTGAAGGACTGATTCCTTTAATATCAGAAATTGTCCATCCAAAGGCTTTTTTAAAATTTTTCAAAATTTTCATCAACCTTTCTTCTTCTTCCATCATTAATTTTGAGGAAATTATAAGTGGTAATGTAGAGGAATCTCCTAGAAAGGCATATTTTAAATGTTCAGGAAGTAACTTCAACTCAAGTTCTAGAGATTTTTCAATTTATGGAAAAAAATAATTTATCTTTGTCTATCGTGTCCAAAATTTCAAAACTTTCTCGAACATAGTTTTAATCTTATTTAAAAAGTTCTTCACATCGATCTAATTCCTCCTCTTGCTCGTGTTCCAAATCTTTTTCTTCAGATTATTCTTCATAAGTTTTTTTTAAAAATGGCATTCACTTAAATATCTTATAACATCCATCCTATAACATTTATCATCTTTACCTTTTGCGGGATATTTCATTGATCTTAAAATGTTTAAAGTAATAGTTTGATCATTTACACACATTATTAATTCCTTTTTCTGCACATCTGTCCTGTGGCTAGGAAATGCCTCCCGGTATCTCTTTATCTTCCTCCATATCTAACACAATGAAATCAACAGGAAAGATAAATTGATCTACTTTCACTATGACATCTTCTATAACTCCTTTATGGTATGTTATCGAACAATATGCTAGCTACAGAGTTACGTAGGGGTTATTCTCCTAATCCTAATTTCTTAAATATTGATAATGACATAAGGTTAATGCTTGCACCTAAATCACATAAAGCTTTCCCATAAAATTTGTCTCCTATTGCACATTGTTGTCCTCACTTTTGTTGGGTCTAAGAAACTTCTTTAGTAGCCTAGGTCTAGCCATAGGACTTTCCTATTGACTAGTCTTAGAAGATCCAGCACACCACACCTATTGGGGGTCCATTTGTTGACCTCACTTTTGGTTGAGGTCTCGAAATCTTTAATAGCCTAGGTCTAGCTATAGGACTTTCCTATTGACTAGTCTTAGAAAATTAGAAAAGGTACCCCCGTTATTAGAAACTCAAAACTCTTCTATTTACTCAACTTGAAAGTCTACATATTGATCTTAACCTCCAGCATTTAGTAGGTCNACATAGTACATATCATCACAAAGATGCAAATGTAGCAGTACCACACCACATATTCCACAACATAAAAATAAACAACACATTACAAATCTCAAGTCCAAAGCCCATAGTATAACACATATTACATACATAAAAATCTCTCAATTCTACTCCTTATCTTCTGAATCACCGCTATACTACTTTTCTGCAGGCTCATAATCAGGATATCGAGGATATGGAGGAAATTGCACTCCTAGGTCACCCCTACTTAGGTTCTCCAGAGATGAGTGGAATTTCTCTTCATAATCACTCTTTCTCCTACTATACATATCAATATGCTCTGTAAAATGCTCTAAATTCTAAACTTTATCAATGGTAAAATTAATACGATCCATCATCCTCTGTAATAAATGATATTGGGTCTCAGTAGACTCACCTCTAGATGTAGAAGCACGTGAGGTAGATGGTCTAGATGTAGAAGCAGCAGAGGTAGAAGCAACAGACGTCTCCATTCCATAACTCCTAGAAAATCCTCCTCTCCAGCCAAAAATAGAATGCTCAGAATAAGTCTTCACATTCACCTTAGTAATGGGCTTTAGAGGTGACAACACTTCCTCCCAGCTATCATATTTAACTCCAGCCTGCTCACACAAAGAAAAGACCAGGGAAGCAAATCTCAGACTTGCAGTAGTAACGACAATGGCAGGATTGATGATAGTCTGATAAATTAAAGATCCTATGTTGATAAGCTTTCCTTCTTGGATACAATAATTTAACGCCGCTCTCTCTCTGGTCACTCACTGAGATGATTTGTTGGTAGCAGACGAGCAGAAATAAAATAGTGTCAGGCCTTTGAAGGTGCACATAACTTTGAAGTTGGGAAGTTGACTCTCCTCACATTAGTGATCTTCCAAAGTCCTCTTCCAACAATCAAGTAAGAAATAATCTCGTCTAACTCCGCTTCGTTCGGACTATAATTTGCGTAAAAACATAACGTATCAGGTGGCAGATGATAAAATAAGTTGATTACCTCCGGTGAAAAAGGTACCAACTTTTCTCGAACCATGACTCTATTGTCTTCAGCCTCAGGGGTGTTTGTATAGAACTCCCTAACAACAGAAATAACTGCCACAGCAGAGAAACAACATAATCATTCTCACTGTCGGCAAACAAACAAATCCTCTACGTCTCCAACTGGATTCCTAAAACATTGCTCCTGAATCAGTTTCTGTGATTGTAACGCATCATTGTACCGATCCTGAGCCTTGAACTAACAAATTTACTCAAATTGAAAGTGATCTTTCTTTTGCTCCTCTTCATTCTTGGTGTCATTCTACAAATTTTATAAATTTCAAAAATAACTTCAAAAATTAAGTCTAAATTACTAAACTAAACTTCCAAAGTATAAACTACCCTTCCCATGCAATTTCCATAGATTTTTTTTTCTCATTTTTCACCATGAATAGTGAATTATTGAATTTCTCCAAATGTGCTTAAAATACAAAGTGAAAATCCAAAATTTTGCATAGAAGTAAAGCTCTTACTTCAAGGAACTTGGATCTAGCAAATTTCACTTGATTCCATTAAGAAATATTCACTTTAGATGTGCCCTAGCCCTCAAAAATCACGAACTCGAGAGGTTGAAGGTGACGGTGGCATTAAAAATCGTGATTTTTGGGCTGAAATTTCACTTTTAACCGTTCGCGAACCAGTTTTTGTGAACCGGCGCTTAAGCGCATGCCTCTCAGGTTGACTCGCGCTTAAGCGTGAGATGTGGCGCTTAGGCGCCAGTGCACAATTTTTAAAATTTTCAAATTAAAGTAAAATACACTATTTTCCTAATTAAATCACCCCTAAATGGTTTTATAACACTTAAAATGACTATTTTCAACTTCATATAACTCTCATCTCTCTCAAAATCCTCCATAATAACAATTTCAATTCGAGGCTAAAAATAACACAAATTTTCACACAAACAAACCTATATTAATTCACAAACAAGTAANGTTGTTTTATCAACACCAAAATGTCCCCCAAAATCAAAATTATGATATTTTTGGATAATTTCATAAGTTTCTTCTAATGGTACACATATTCACTTGTTTATATAAAAATGGGTCATCCCAAAAGTAAGTCTTAGCTTCAGAAATAAATTTCCTCTTTTGTTGGTATGTCATTTCATAGGGTATAATATCGCTAACAATAAACTTCACAATATCGGCATACCACGGAATACGCCACTCATTAATAGTGAACAATTTTTCATCTGGAAAATGTTCATTATTTTTTTTTCAAAACAAAGTGGTTTTTCTAACTCAAGTCTAGACAAATGATCAGCAAATTGATTTTCAGTCCCCTTTCAATCTACTATTTCAAAATCAAATTGTTATAAAAGAAGAATCTACCTTATAAGTCTAGGTTTAGCATCTTTCTTTTTCATTAAGTACTTAATAACAATTGATCTGTATGCACTACACAATGAGTTCCAATTAAATATGATCTAAATTTATCAAAAGTATAGACTATTGTTAATAACTCTTTTTCAGTTGTTATATAATTTATTGGAGTTTCTAAGAGACTTTTACTAGCATAATAATAACTTTAAAAATTTTATCAATATCTTTTGTCCTAAAATAGCTCCTATAGCATAATCACTAGCATCACACATCAATTCAAAAGGTTTTTCCAAGTTTAGTAAAACTATAATTGGTGCAGTGATTAATTTTTTTTAATAAATTAAAAGCTTTAGGAATTCCTCATTAAATTTGAAAATTGCATCTTTCTCCAGTAAATAACATAAAGGCTTAGCAATCTTTGAAAAGTCTTTAATATATCACCTGTAGAATCTAGCATATCCTAAAAAACTCCTAATTTTGCTTACATTGGTTGGATAAAGTAAATTAGTGATCACCTGAAATTTTAGCAAGGATCTACTTCCATACAATTTTCTGATATTTGATGACCTAATACAATTCCTCCTGCTACCATTAATTGGCATTTTTCTGAATTAAGGACTAAATTTTTTTCTTCACAGCTCTAAGAACTTTAGATGAGTCAAATGAAGCTTCAAACACTGAAAAGTCATCCATGAATACTTCAATCCCTTTTTCATTTAAATCACAAAAAATTGTCATCAACCATCTTTGAAATGTACTAGGGGCATTACATAAACCAAAGGGCATCCTTCTAAAAGCAAAAGTACCATAAGGACTGGTAAAAGTTTTTTTCTCTTGATCTTCAGGAGATATTTGTATTTGGTGATAACCAATATATCCATCCAAAAAACAAAAGTATTTATGCCCAGCTGGTCTATCCAGCATTTGATCTAGAAAGGGTAATGGAAAATGATCTTTCCAAGTGGAAAGATTTAATTTTCTATAATCAATGCATATTCAACACCCTGTAACTTGTCTAGTAGGTATTAATTCATTATGTTCATTCACAGTTACAGTTACTCCTCCTTTTCTTAGGAACGCAATGAACTGTACTAACCCATGCACTATCTGAAATAGGGTAGATAATTCCAGCATCTAACCACTATAAAATTTCTTTCTTAGCAACTTCTTTCGTAACAGGATTCAATCTCCTTTGAGGATCAGATTTCTGTTGATTTCGTAACAGTTCTCTTCCATATAATTCTATGCATACAAATTGAAGGACTGATTCCTTTAATACAACAATTGTCCATCCAAAGGCTTTCTTAAAATTTTTCAAAATTTTCATCAACCTTTCTTCATCTTCCATTGTTAATTTTGAGGAAATTATAACTGATAAAGAAGAGGAATCTCCTGAAAAGGCATATTTTAAATGTTCAGGAAGTAACTTGACCTTAAGTTCTGGAAGTTTTTCAATTGATGGACAAAATGATTTATCTTTGTCTATCGTGTCCAAAATTTCAAAAATTTCTCGAACATAGTTTGAATCTTCCATAAAAAGTTCTTCACATTGATCTAATTCCTCTTCTTGCTCGTGTTCCAAATTTTTTTCTTCAGAATTTTCTTCATAAATTTTTTTTTTGAAATGGCATTCACTTAGATATCTTATAACATCCATCCTATAACATTCATCATCTTAACCTTTTGCAGGATATTTCATTGATCTTGAAATATTTAAAGTAACAGTTTGATCATTGACGCACATCATTAATTCCCCTTCTTGCACATCTATCATTGCTCTTCCTGTGGCTAGGAAAGGTCTCCCAAAAATGATAGGTATCTCTTTATCATCCTCCATATCTAGGACAATGAAATCAACAGAAAAGATAAATTGATCCACTTTCACTAGGACATCTTCTATAACTCCTTTAGGGTATGTTATCGAACGATCTGTTAACTGCAGAGTTACAGTAATAGGAGTTATTTCTCCTAATTCAAATCTTTTGAATATTGATAATGGCATAAGGTTAATGCTTGCACCTAAATCACATAAAATTTTCCCATAAAATTTGTCTCCTATTGCACATAGAATTGTAAAGCTACCGGGATCTTTTAGCTTTTCAGGAAGTTTTTTATGAATTATAGCACTGCACTCCTCACTAAGTGCAACAGTCTCATTATTTTCAAACTTTCATTTCCTGTTGAGAATATCCTTCATAAACTTTACATAGCTTGGCATTTATTTTAAGGCTTCAGCAAATGGAATATTAATGATAAGCTTCTTAAATATTTCTAGAAATTTTGAAAATTGCTTATCCAACTTCTGCTGAAGAAGTATCTGAGGAAATGGAGTGGTGGTTTTTCCAATCAATTTTCAGTGGAGAAATAGGTCTTTCAGAATCTTTTAGAGCGTCATCTTTTGATTCTTCAATTTCTTCTCTCTCTACTTCAATTTCTTTTTTAACCCTACCTTCCAACTTTCTTATGCTTCTAAGTTGAACGGCTTTTACTTGCTCTTTATTCTGGTCTTTTGGATTTTATTCAGTATTACCAAGAAGTGTTCCTTGGGATCTATTACTTAATGAATTTGTTTATTTGATTCAGTATTACTAGGAAGTGTTCCTTAGGATCTATTACTTAATGAATTTGTTATTTGCTTCTAATTGTAGCTCCTTGACTTTGTAATTGATTTCCCATTTGTAACACCACTTCTTCTATAAACAACTTCTTCTCCTTAATTGTGTATTACTATTGAAACCTGGAGGATAAGTAGATCTATAATTATTATTCCCTTGATTGTTCCAATTTCCTAATGGGTTTACTTGGTTGTTCCCTAATTGTTGATTATTACCACTCGAATTGTTGTTTCGGTTAAAGTTGGGATAGTTTTTCCAACCTGGGTTATAATAATTTGAATATGGGTTATCCTGTTTGTTATTTATGGCATTCAAAGTTTCTAATGATAATTGCGAATCTAACATTGGCCTAATGAATTTTCTTCACTCATGGAAATTTTTTGAGAAAAATTCATTCCAAATTGGTCTAACTTCCTTGAAATTGTAGCAACTTTATTTGCTAAAATAGCAAATGCATCAGATTCATGAATATTGGCTACTTTCTTAGGATTCTCCCTCTCACAAGGCTATTAAAAATTATTGGTAGCCATTTTTTCAATTAAAGCATAGGCGTCATGAAATGGTTTTGACATCACTAAACCACTAGCAGTGGCATCGATAATTGATCTAAGAGATCCAACTAATCCATTATAAAAAGTTTGAATTATTAATTAATCTGGTATAACATGGTGTAGACACTTTCTTAAGAGTTCTTTAAATCTTTCTCATGCTTCATAAATAGATTCCCCTTCAAATTGATTAAAAGATGTAATATCATTTCTAAGCTTCATAAAATAGATTCCCCTTCAAACTGATTAAAAGATGTAATATCATTTCTAAGCTTCACAGTTTTTATGGAGATTCCCCTTCAAACTGATTAAAAGATGTAATATCATTTCTAAGCTTTACAGTTTTTTATGGTGGAAAATATTTAACAAGGAATTTTTGTGCTAAATCACCCCAAATTCTGATAGATCCATGTGCTTACAAATTTAACCACATCTTAGCTTTATCCCTCAGTGAGAAAGGAAATAACCTAAGTCTTATGACATCATCCGATACACCATCGTATTTAAATATAGCGCACAATTCTAGAAAATTGGCAAGATGTAAATTTGGATCTTCAGTTGGTGATCCCCCAAATTGATTATTTGATACCATTTGGATAATAGTAGGTTTAAGCTCAACT
The DNA here is from genome assembly GCA_002079205.1 of Phalaenopsis hybrid cultivar. Classification (NCBI taxonomy): domain Eukaryota; kingdom Viridiplantae; phylum Streptophyta; class Magnoliopsida; order Asparagales; family Orchidaceae; genus Phalaenopsis; species Phalaenopsis hybrid cultivar. Next base: position 49,883 of record JXCR01075167.1, on the reverse strand, counting down.
GAATTAGCCACTACAGCAGGTTTTTGAATACTATAATGAAGTTCATCTACAATAGAGTTGGCATGATCTCTTAAAGGTCTAAACTCTTGATGAATTTCAGCATTTTGATCATTTTGGTTTGTCATTCCTATAATTTTTTTAGATTTTTCAAGATTTTTATTTTTTTTTGTTTTTCTGATTTTTCTAACAGTTCTCTCTAATTTAGAATCGTAGGGCACTAGTCCTTCCGAACCTAAACTACACATACACTAACATAAAATAAAATAAAACTAAACACACACAAAATAAAATACAATAACTTAAAGTTTAAATAAGACTTTCTAAAAATAGAAATTTGCTTTTAAATCAATAGATTCTTTACAGTTTTCACTTCACTTCCCCGGCAACGGCTCCAAAAACTTAATCCCCGATAACTGCTTATATGCAACATTATAACAATAATTTTGATTATATTTTTCACTTATATTTCTTAATTTCACAACAAAATCAAAAACTTGATCTTAAAAAAATAAGAATTTTACTTTTAATTTATATTGGGATACTACACGAGTATACGTATCGTTATCAAGTAATATAGAATTTTTTCATTAAGACCTGAATATCGAACTGATAGGGAAGATATGCAATATGCACTTTTTGGAAAACTTTCTATTTAAAAGAACAATTATTTAAACTAAAGACGTTTTTGTAAGAAAGTTTAAATATTTTTGGTAATTTTAATATTTTGATAAAAACAGAACAAACTTAAAAAGATAACTTGAGTTTTTGTAGAAGAAAAGCACTAAATATAAAATTATCTTTCTCCTTATTATGAATCAGTAATAAGTATAGGAATTCTGTTGTGGAAGTATGCATATTGTGTTGTGCCAAATAGGAGCAATAATATTCTTTACCCTACTAGAGATGCTACAAAGAACATTGGCTAATTTAAAGTTTGAATAATTCTGAAGACCGGTTAGGCAGGAAAGATACTAGCTCTCACTCTAGAGTTCCCTCGATTCCCTCCACCTGTGGAAGATACTAGCACTCACTCTAGAGTTCCCTCGATTCCCTCCACCTGAGGGCTAACATCTCGTATCAAAAACAAAACAATAAACCAAGTTGGGGGCTTTAACCTGTCACTTTAAAGTCTTCTAACTCTACACCTTTCAATGAATATTTTCCTATTTATTCGCACTCAATCATATGAACTACATTCTCATTCATACAACCTCATGTAATTTTTTCTAATTGTTGACTGAGACAATACCAGCCCGGTTCTTATATGTTCTCACAATAAATTTTAACATCTGGATTGATCAAATCAAGAAGTAAATGAAGTACATGGATTTAAATCATCATAACTTCTTCCAACATTAAAGATCAATACTCTCCACAACTTCCATCCAACACTTAATTACTTATCATTTTAAGAAGAATGATAAAGAAAACTACTCAGAATTCATGGAGAAAACAAAACCACACTTTAGTTTAAAAGTAGAAATCATTGTCAAACCAACAACAAGTCTCAATTAAACCCAAAAGCAGTCCAAAACAAAAGATAAAAACTTATCTTAATTTCTCCACCAAACACTTAAAGTTCCTTTGAATCTCTTCTCTTTTACAGCAACACTCTCATAAAACTAAAATATAGAAGGATAAATATGTGATGCCTGAAAATCTCTCCAACTAACTCCCCAATTTTTGAACATTCAAAACTTTTCTAGTACTTTCAGGACCTCTTTCAAAGTCCCAATCTTTCTTCTCTTATAATTCTCCAAAAGGGTTCTTGGTATCTCTTCAAAATGTGTCTTGATTCGATGTATTTCCCCAAGAGATGCATCCTTTCACAATAATTTTCGTCCACGGTGGTTGTAACCAACTATTTAGTCAATAAGTGCCTCAAAAACCTCTTCAAAATTTGTAAAAAGTGAATTTGCTCATCCAATAACTGCCACTGGCGCTTAAGCGTAGGGCTTCTGGTGCTTAGGTACGGCATTCTCTGTTTATCCGACACTTAAGAGTCGGATCTGACACTTAGGCGCCAAAACACTTTTGCACATTTTTCACGTATTTGCTCCAAATTTGGTCCTTTTTCACTCCTTTAAGCATTTTTCACCTTTTTACCTATACCTTAAAGAAAAATACTAAAATACTTTCCATTAAAGTGCAATATCTCAAAAATATGTATAAGAATTTGTGTAAAAACACTATATATTTTAGGCTTACCACCAGCCAAGTTCTGCATTTGGCGACTAGGTGTCAAATCCTGACGCCTAAGCGCCAGTTCAGCTCGTTTGACACTTTTCTTCTATTTATCCCATTTTTGCTCCTTTATGATGTATTTTTGCTCATTTTTTACTATTAAACTCTTTTTCTTATACCCGCAACCAAAAACATAAAAATACATTTCATTAAAGCATAATATCCTAAAAAATTGAACATAAAATGTGCATAATAAATAGGTAATTTTAAGCTGGATTGTTGGCATCAATTTTTTATGCCACGAATGTAGGGTGTCCACCTGCATGACTCGAGATAGTTTACAGATTGCTCGTAACATCTGGTAGTTCAGACACTCACCTGAGACCTTTTTGGCACGTGTCGAGGGGCACGTAGCCATGGTCATTCTGCTAGGCTTTGGCTTTTGCTTAGGCAAAGGTCGGTTGGTGTTTGGCACATCAGACGACTTTGATCGGGTCGACAAGCATTATTCGTCATGCTGTGCTTGAAATTGGCTCGAATTGGCCCGATCGTCAGCAAAGTTGTCCAGATGACCCCAATCAACGAAATAAACCGCGTAAGTGTTTCTAGAACGTTGATTTTAGTTAGAAAGAACATCCATTTTGCTATGACTTCATGGGCGGGGTAAAAATGCTCGAACTATCATTTTAGCCCGATCCTCAAAAAAGGAGGTTCGAACGACCTCGCGCGATGAAATGGATCGCACCAGTGCATCTGAAACGTCGATTTTACCTAGGTGAGATGTTTGTTTCACTATGAGGACGTGTAAATGCTAAAAATACGCATATGATAATTATAATAATAGTAATATTATTTTTATTATAAAATAATATTATATTATCCTTATTTAAAACTCACGCACCCTCTCTCCTCACTCAGCTCTATTGCACAGAAACCTGTCGACATCGCAATTTTGCAAAGCCCTAGCCATCGCGCCTTGCTCCTCTCCGGTCGGCGAGCCTCACCGACGCACGCTGACAGCCGGTAAGTCCGCCCAGTTCCCCTTTCTTCCTCCTTGTCGAGAGTTCCTTACGACGCCAATCTCCTCTCTCGTGCTTTTGCAGCCGGCCGCCTCCCTTACAGGTGAGCCCTCCGCCTGGCCGAAAACTCCTCCAGCTGCCGAATCTCCCTACCCGCCAGCCAAATCTGCTTTAGGAACCGTCCCTCTCCTACCTGCAATGCAAAGACAGGCCTTCTCTCCGGTCTCCCTCTTGGTCAGTTGCCTCGCGGCCCTATCTTCTCGCCGGCGAAGTCCCGCCAACCTCTTCTAGCTTAAAACCTGCTGCCGGCACCTTCGTCATCGCTGTTGAGTTCTCATAGACCATTGGCTCTTCCTGCTTTACTTGAGATTTGTGGCAGGTCGCTTCTTTGCTTTTTGGTCGGCGACCTCACCACACTTTGGTACCTCCAGCAAGCAACTCCGAGGTGTTCTCTATCTCGATTTGATATCTTCCTAGCTGAGCTCCTCTTCCCTCTCGCCGGTCAACATGCTTGCATGTGCAAGGCTTGATCACCTCCTCCCCTTACCACCGGCGACCTCGCAGCCTTTCCATCGCCGTTGAGGTGGCGACGACTTTGCAGCATTTAGAGGTCCGTCCAACCTCTTATCGTGAAGGTATATTTTTGGTGGCATATTTCTATATGCTAAATTATATTTTTTTGGGTACTTCTCATACCTTACAACTTCCTACCATCATTAGGTCTTTTGTTATCCTTTGCATGTTTTACGAGATACACTAGAACACAGATTGGACGTCGACGGCTTGGAGCAAGCAAAGAAAATGCGTCTACAACCATCACGGTGGTGAGATTCCCTACCTCCTAGCCAGCCTTAGGAATAGTAGAGTCTAGACGTGTGGGTTCGATTGCCTACACGGAGTACGTGCACTGGCGTGGGTCGGCGCAACGACGTGCCTGCGTGATGGATCATTGGATTTTCTAGAGCTAGCCTTTAGGTTAGGATTTCCTGTGCATGACTAAACACCCCTATAGAGCCGAGTGTCTCCCCTTTTGTTGTGAGCCTTAGCACAAGTCCCAATGGGTCTGAGTTCCTCACTCCCCTTGCTTTGAATTCCCCAACTTTACTCGGAGAAGTTGGGAGGTAGGACTTGGCAAAGCTAGAGAAGCTTTATAGCTGTCTCGCTTTGCAAAGTTTGGAGGAGTTCGCAAAATAGGAATAACTATCTATTTTGCGACGCCGTGGAGAGTTTCCCCCTCGGAGATCCGGGGAGAAACTCCTCATATTTCCTCACCAGAGCAAGAGGTGGCGGTGTCGCACATCCAAGGGTCTAAACCTTTGGTTTCCCAGGTGAGGTCATTAGTATGAGCGTGACTCGTTATCATATGTGGTCATTTGCAACTCGTTGTTTGCATGTGCATGTCTTGCAAGCTACACATTGTATGTCATACATCACACCGACACTTGAACTTGCACTTGTATCTTGTATCTCGCATCTACACTTGCATTGACACTACTTTTGCCTCGATAGGTCATCCCAAACCGGTCGACACCACTTGTGCCTCAGTCGATCATTTTGAACCGGTCGATCGAACACTTGCACCACTGCATGTTATGGGTGTACATATGCATGATTGTTTGCATGTTCACTTACCTTTTTGTATATATAGGTCACTGCCTCCACAACACACCCATTTCTTCGAGCCACTGCCACCACGGTACACCTGTATCCTCTAGTCACTGCCACCTCAGCACACCTTCGGGCCACTGCCACCACGGCACGCCCATCACTTTTGGTCACTGCCACTTCGACACACCTTCTTTGGGTTGCTGCCTCTACAGCACGCCCACCCTTCAGGTCATTGCCGATACGATACACCCATTTGTTTGGGCCGCTGCCTATGCGGTATGCCCATCTTTTCCTGAGTCACTACCCCACGGTACACTCATCACTTTTGTCATATGATTTTCTGCATTTGCATTTGCATTTGCTTGTTTGCATGGATAGGGAGCCAGACTTGTTAGGAGAGTGACCCCGTGTCGGTCGCGATGCCTTAACGAGCATTGCTTGCTCGGTTGATCTCGGTGAGCAATGCGAGTAAAGTCATCAGGATTGACACAATTATAGTTGTGCTAAAGATCTAATAGATCTAACTCGTGTCACCAATCTCCATGACACCCTTTAGATCTTTCGGATCCTTAGGAAGGGGTCAGTATGACGACCCTATCAAAGTCATACTATATCCATACCTACCCCGCACTTAGATACTAGGTTGATGCACTTTTCGTTAGATGGTATGCTAGGCTAAGATTTAGGGTGTTAGGTAGTCTTTTGATGCCTTGCTATTTTTCGTTGTTGGATTGGTTGCCCTAGCCATGTATCTTTCTTTTGCATTATGCTTGCGGTGTCCTACATGTTTTATATGTATGGTAGTGTGCTAGGGCATTCTTCTACAGGGAGACAAGTCTATTTATTTGCGCACACACACAGGTATCGCTATGGAGGAGCAAGTAATGATTTCTAATAATTTGCTTGTAGGTGATATTTAGCTCCCCCACTTTTAAGTCATGGCTCATGATGCGTTATTTGTATATGAGCTTTCCAGCTGACACTTATTTTTTCATGCAGAATTGAGTTTTTTTTATTTTTCCTATGTACTTTTTAGAGTCTAGGAGAGTGCTGTAGCAGAAATAAGATACGGGCACGGGTTCCGAGGTGTTTGGTGCGGAAACCATGTGAAAGGGACCAGGAGTAGATGCTCGTGCCCCGTATCATAATTTTGTATTTTATATTGATGTATAAAATTAGGACCGTACATGTATATGTGGAATCGGGCCACCTTTTTTCTTTTTTGGGATATGTTGCTAACCCAGCGTCACCGACTTGTTTATTATTTTGATTTGGTTTGTTTTGCTTTTTGCATCATGTTGCATGTCTACTTGCATGTGTTTTCCTTTTTTTTTGTGGTTTGTCTGGGATCACGATGGATATAGGCTCTTTAGGACTTAATATCCTAATTTTTCTACTTAAAAATACTAAATAAAATATTCAAGATAATTAAAATTTAGGATTAAAATATTCAGGATTTAAAAAATTGCAACTTTTACTTTCCTGCTTATATTAATAGGGTCTCCACAATACTTAAGGACCGCTCTAAATAACTGCATTCATGTTTGCATGTCCTGAGGAGAAGCCCCCGTATTTCTTCAGCCTGACTGGCCCAACATACCTTTTTTAGGTGGTTGTCTAGTGCGTCTAGGGTGTTAGAAGGCTCCCCAACCCGCACGGGGTGTAAGTTCTTTTTTTTAGTGTTTCCAACTTTGTAGCTGAACCTTCACTTTCTTTTCCTTCCTGACGCATGCTTAGCACTTCGACGGGTATAAGTCCCTACCTCCTGAAGCTGTAGCTTATTGTCATAGGATAGAGTTTTCTTCCTTTGACCTTAGGGCTACCAAGGTTTCTTTGGATGATGCAATTTACAGTTTGATGACCGGGACCTCAGGACGTGTTGCGTCGACTACATTCGCGGTCGGGTAGACTTAGGGTCCTAGTAGCTATGGATGACAGGTCTGTGGTACCCCAACCTAGTTACCTCTACCTTTTAGAAGTACTCTACTTTCCTTTTGTTGTGCCCCTTTGATCTCTATCGCTCCTTTACTTTGTTGATATCATTTTGACGACCCGATGCCGTTGAGCTATCGCCCATTTGGGATATGACGATTTTTCCTCTGTCCTTATGACCCACACGTGTTTTGATGTGTTGGGATATCCCCATCAAGATGATTTAGGTTATTTTATGAGCCCAGTATGCTGATGAGCTGCTACCCATTAGAGATGTGAGAGACTCACTCTCTGTCTGATGGCTTAGCTCGAAATTTGAGGCATCAAGACTGTTCTCACATGGAATAACCTTCCTTTGAGTACCTATGGCCTAAGATTCATGATAATCCAAGTGAAACTCCTTTTATCGAGAGTATTCTTGGGTACTCCCCAAGATGTAATTAACAAAGTGGGATATGTCCCATTGGGAGTGCTCTTGACCACAGAACAGGCACCTACACCTGACTCTCTGGTTACGGGTAGTCTACATAGGTATTCTTTTGCGGTTATTGGTTTAAGGTGCTTTCGCCCTATCATGTTTGGGTGAACACTCTTAACCTATCCTTTCAAAGTTTATCGCACGTGGGTTCTCCAGGCTTTATGTTTTCTCTTATTTGTCGTTTTGTCGTACGTCCCTTTTATTCAGTTCCTCTCCTCTTTGAATCATTGATATGATTTGAGAGGGAGATTTATTCGAATAAGGGAAGTATACGACGATTGACAGGCCGGTGACTCCTTTTAAAATAAACGAGAGAAAAATGAACGAAAACATGGATCAATTTTCCCAAATTTAAACGTTACTTGTTCTCAAGTAACATTTCTTAATATATATAAAAAATACGATATATGGAAGTTAGTATTACTTGAAGATCTCTATAGTTTATGTTTTATAAATGCAATAGTAAGACTTTAGAAAGATTTTTAATAACTTAGATTAAAACCAGAATGTAAAAATATCTAGTTATCAAGTTTAAGAATTTTGATTTCCTATTTATTTTAAAAATAATTGTAATTTGTCATATTAAAGAGGCATAGAAAAATTATATGAAAAAGAATATCATGAGAACTTTACTAACTAAGATACTAATACTTCATAAATAAGCTTAGAAATGTAATTAAGTCATTTTCCTTAAGATGATTTCAGTGAAACCAATTTTTTATTAGGCATCTCACATTTATTTTCTTTTTTTGTTTTTTTTTTTCCTTTTTCTTTTCTTTTTCTTTTTTTTTTTTTTTCAAGATCCTTTTCGAACCCTTTTTTTTAGGTCATGTGAGGATTACTATATCTGGATAGCCTTTAACGATTTTGAATTCCACCATCCTCTTCTTAAAGTTAAAACCTTTTTACAACTCCTTACTTAATAAATGTGTATTAAACTTGAAAAAGATTTTTCTTAAAGTTTCAATCCATTCTTTTTAACTAACAATCCAAGATCTTTAACATTCCCAAAGATACAATTTTCTTTATTTTAAATAGTAAAAACAAAATTTTATACTCTTATACTAAATATCTCAAATCTATAATTAATATTTTTTATTAAAAATTCCTACTTAAGTTTATTATATTATTTATAAACTCAAAAATATAGTTATGTTAAGTTATCTCAACATACAATAGGTTATATTAAAATAATTTTTGAAAATATATTTTACTTAGGACAAATAAGGTTTTAGTTTTAAAAATTTTCTCCCTTCCCCCAAACTTAAATTTTAAATTAGTTTAGACAGTTAAGTTTTTAATAAGCAAGAAGAAAGAGGAAAACCAAAAATTTCTAAATAGGAGAACAGTACATGTACAATTAATAGAAACAAGTGCAGAGTAGTAGACAATTTAAATTAAAACCACATATATCATGAAAAATTACAATGTAAAAGAAGTACTCTAACACATATCATGTTCTAAGCAAAAAAGTAACAACAGTAGCAGTGAAAACAAAAGTATAGAGCAAAAAAAGATACATAAACAGTCCAACATAAGATAGATCTAGAAATCATAACTACTACAAAATATGAAACAAATCTAATCCTCTTCCTCCTCCTCATCATCATCATAATCAAAGGGAATATCTTCATCCATAGATTTGTGACTCTCAAAAAGTGTAAAACGAGGCATGTAGGACATTCAACTGTATGGTCTCCCTTCATGAATATCACCACTGCCTCACTATAATCAGCATCATAGTCAGTTTTCCTTCTAACAAAATCTGTCATATGATCAACTTGTTTTCCATATCCTCCATAAGACACTACATCAAGAACATATCATTTGGTGTTCCAAATATCTTTCACTCAACACATTCTAGAATCCAGATGGAGGCTCAGAAGTAGAAGGTCTAGAAGTAGAAGGCCTAGAAGTGGAAGCAGAAGGTGCACCTTGAACTCCATCTCTAGGTCGTCCATATATATCAACATTAGCTTGTCCAATTGGTTTAAGTGGATTCAACTGCTCTTTACAATGTTTAAACTTAAGTTCCAGAGTCTTTACAAAGAGTAAATATTAAATATGGAAATTCAAGGCCTGAAGTAGTACTAGCTCTCGCAGAAGAATTAATAACAAGAGCTCCCACATCTATAAGTTTTCTTTCTTGAATGCAATAATTTAAAATATCTCTTTCTCTAGTGACTTCATTTAAAAGATTCGAAGGGAGGAGGATAGCGGAAATAAAATAATGTCATGCCTTTGAAGTGGCAATTAGCTTGAAATAAGAAAAATTTACCTTTCAATCGTTTTGAATCTTCCAGGCTCCACGACCATCAGTCAAATATGTCTACAATAACTCTTCCTTAGATGGAATGATTTTTGAATAGAAACAATCAATCTCAGGTGGCATACCATATTTCACATTGATCCTCTCAACATTAAACTCTACTCCTCTTCTTCGAACAAACACTTCGTCATCATCTGCTTAACCACAATGATGATGGCAATACCAGTAAAATAACATAAACTCTCCCATTGATGTGCCATAATAATATTCTCTAAAGCTCATTTAGGTTGATAAAAACTTTGCTCTGCAATAAACTTTCTTGAATAAGCAAATTCGTTGTAATGGATTTGCACATTTACATTAAAAAAATTTGGCATCGTCATAGGTTTCTTTTCCTCTTCCTTTCTTTGTCTTAGGAGCCATCTAAAATAAATTCGAAGAAAAACATTCCAACAATTTCAAAATCAAGACAATAAGCTTCCTGCAAGCTTTTTCAAGCTAACAAAGCTTAGATCCATGGATTTTTCACTACTAAATCAAATATTTTTGCATATTTTTGATCTCCACTCAATTTATAAAAATTCATGGTGAAATCACAAAATAACTATGTCAAAATATTCATCTAACCTCGAGAAAATGAAAGTGCCAAGAAACTTGAAGATTTAAGCTCTATGAAACACCATAGAGCTCATTTTTTGCGAAAAATAGGAAGAAGAAGAAGCTTGGGAGTTAAAAATGGTGTGGGTTCAGTTTAAATCACAAAAAATTGAGTGTTGGTTGGTTTAGATGAATAGGTTCCTAGGCGCGGGTTTTGGCACCTAGGTGCCATGCTGTGTGGGTGGTCTAGCACGTAGGCGCCAGACCTGAAATATTTATTTCCTTGAGTTTTAAGTGTAACACAGCAAGACTAAGCTAATTAAACCAAAATTTCTCATTAAATTGTCATCACACCTCATGTTTATTATGTTCCCAACATCTTCTATTTTCTAATTTTCAATTCAAAATCAAAACAAACATTCTACCAAGGGGGCTTACATAAACATAACTTTCATTAAACTTTCAAATGACAACACAAAATGACATTACAATATCACACACAAACATAATTTAAGCAAGTCAACTTAAACAAACTAACACAATCAACAACAAGATAAAGTAGCACAGATAACGCATTCTTTACTAAAGCAAGCAAACACAAACATCGAACACAAACACAAGAATTCTATTCTAACGATCAATCTCTATTGATCTCATTCTCATCACCCTTTTCACATGCTAAATATCTATGATCAAATGTGTAGAAGACAAGGGCGTGATGAAATTTCTTAGCCTCCATTTCATCAATCCATTTGTTCTTGTTATACAGGCTACGTGGGCATCTTGATAACTACCCAAGTGATCGGATTGAAGTTTCGTATGCCACTCCAAGTTCTCATACTGGTGATACATCGCATGCAACTTGTTGTGGAGATTGGAAAGTTCCTCTTCAATCTTCCCTAACTTGCTCGTCACATTTTCTAAACTCAGCACTAAGAATCCATTGAAATAAGTTTAGGCATCATTATGTACAAACTTATTTCCAACTCCATTCTCTCTATTCTTCATGGAAGCAAGTAAGATCTCCAAAACATTTCTTCTCTATTCTAAATCTTAAAGTAATGAAGATTAGAGATGAAGGCTAGGCAGTTTTATGGAGAAGACGTGGAGAAAAACTGCTTTGGGGCAATTTTCCCACTTCTAGAAATTGTGGCGCCTAGGCACTGGTTTTTGGCCCCTAGGCGCCAACATCACACGACTGGTGCTTAGGTGCCAATTGTTGGAATCTAGGCGCCAGTATCCAAGTGAATAATGATTTTACCAATGTCAAATTTCTTGAATTTTTAATCATGTTTAATACCTTAATTAGTGTTAAAAAAGAATGCTACTAAAGCAAAGGATAGTTACGATATTGCACAATAACAAACAAAAATCAAACCACACTAATAACTATGGGTTGCCTCCCACAAAGCACTTGGTTTAACGTCGTCAACCTTATGTATCCAAATGTTTTACTCGGATAGACCCAGCATCAAAGTCTCTTTATAATAGGGCTTGCTTTCTTCAATGTAAGGCTTCAACCTATGTCCATTTAATTTGGTTAAATGTCTAGTTTTTAGATCTTTAATCTCCACAACCCCATAAGAATAAACTTCTGTCACAATAAATGGCCTCATCCATCTTAACTTAAATTTTCCGGGAAATAATTTCAATCATGTATTGTATAATAAAACTTCTTATCCAAGCTAAAAAATTCTTTCTTAAATCTTTTGAGCATGCCACATTTTCATATTTTCTTTATAAATTCAAGCATTTTCATAAGATTCATTCTTAATTTTCTTGAGCTCATTTAATTGTAATAATCATTTATCTCCAGCATCTTTCATTATAATTAAATTCTTTTATTGCCCAATAAGCTTTATGCTCTAACTCAACTGAAAAATGACAAATTTTTCCAAATATGAGTCTATATGGAGACATTCGTATATGAGTTTTATAAGTAGTCCTATAAGCCCATAATGCAAAATCAAGTCTATCAGAACAATCAGTTCTTCTAGGATTCACAATTTTCTTTAAAATTCTTTTAATTTCACGATTTGATACTTCTGCTAATCCACTAGTATGAGAGTGATAAGCTGTGGCAATTTTACTTTTAATTCCATATTTTCTTAGTAATGTGTCCATTCTAAAATTCATAAAGTGACTCCCCATCTGTAATGATCACACTTTACATTCCAAATCTAGTAAAAATATTTTTGTTTAAAAATTTTGCAACACTTGAGGATCACAGTGAGGCAAGGCTGTTACTTCAATCAATTTAGACACATAATCCACAACTAATAAGATATAAACCTTTCCTAATATGGTACAAATGATTCCATAAAATATAAACCCCACACATAAAAAATTTCAACTTCTAAAGTAAAATTTAGGGGCATTTCATCTCTTTTAGAAATATTGCCTACTCTCTGACATCAATCACAAGCTTTTACATAATTATTAATATTCTTAAATAAGGTAGACCAATAAAATCCAAAGTGTAAAACTTTAAATACAGTCTTATTTATTCCAAAGTTCCCCCCAAATTTAGATTTAAGACATTTTTTTATAATTTTAGGGGTTTCATTAATTGTTACACATCTTCCAATGACTGAATCGTGATATTTCTTATATAAATAAGGGTCATCCCTAAAGTAAAACCTTGCATCATACATAAATTTCTTTTTCCGGTGGCTTGTTAGTCCGTATGGTAGAATATTACTAACTAAGTAGTTAAATATATATGCATACCATAATATATGCCACTCAACAACAGCATAAAGTTGTTCATCAGGAAAATTCTCATTTATGTTATCCCCATTGCTCTTTTCTTTTCCATGTTCAAGTCTTAACAAATGATCAACAATTTCATTATCAGCTCCTTTCTTATCCGCTTCAAATCAAATTCTTGCAAAAGAAGGACCTCTCTGATTAATCTTGGTTTCACATTCTTTTTTGACATAAGATATTTAATAGCGGAATGATCACTATGCACAGTACATTTAGCTACAAGTAAATATGACCTAAATTTTTCAAAAGCATATACTATTGCCAACAACTCTTTTTTAGTTGTTGTGTAATTAATTTGAGCTTCATTAAGAGTTTTGTTGGCATAATATATAACTTTAAAAATCTTATCATGTTTTTGTCCTAAAATAGCTCCAATAGTGTATTCACTAACATTACACATTAATTCAAACAGTTTTCCCAATCAGGTGAATTAATGATGGGTGTAGTAATTAACTTTTCCTTTAATAAATTGAAAGCTTTAAGGCAATGTTGACCTCACTTTTGGTTGAGGTCTATTATTTCCTCTTTAGTAGCCTAGGGTCTAGCCATATGACTTTTATGTTGACTATTCCTAGAGGACTAGCAAAGGAACCCTCACAATTAGAAATTATATACTCTTCTTTGCTCAACTTGAAGTTCCACTTATTGGTCATAACCTCTAGCACTTAGTAGTTGGGGTCAATATGGATAAGCTTAAGGAGAGTTCCCCATAGGATGGTTAGACCTTAGGGCTAACCTCTGGGTGGTCTGGTCTTGGTTAGGCTAGCTTGCTCACACTAAACTTTCTCACACACCCCAAACCCTAGGACCCCTTGAACTAGTCTTCAGACTACTTTTGGAAAGCTCATATGGGTGGACCCAAACCCTTAGCCTTTGGCTAAAAGGGTTAAAACCAGCATATTAAACATCCAAAATGAGTCCTCATATGGCTCCTATTAGTTTGACATGGCTTCATGGCTTACTTTCCCACTTTAGCCCAAACTTCCACCAAATTACCAAAATGCCACCAAATCAAAATTAACTTCACCCACACCATCCCTAGAGCCAAAGAAGAAGTTCCCCACTGAAAGCTCCATCACCATACCACCCTAACATAGACTTTGATCAACACCTTAAATCGACCTCAATCGATTTCATACCTAAACAATTCACCACAACCCAAGGCTTCATCTAGGAGTTTCTTGGACTCAACTCAAGCTACTGGAAGCACCCAATCGAGGCCACATCTCTTGGGCAAAGTTATTTAATTCTCCCCTCAAATTGAGCCTATTTTGATTCTCCATACATATAGGCTCGATTTAGGAGTTGATTAACTGTATAAATGTGTTCTCCTAGTTTAGACGTGTCTATTGAAAGAACCCGAGGTGATTTGGTTGAGTATTGAGAGAGAAATTAGGGTTTTAGTGTGGATCGTTTACGGGCTAAAGGACTAAGGGACGAAGACCAGGAGCCGTTGGATTGTGCGTATATCAGATGGATGGACGAGATCGAGTCGGATGAGCTCTTGGTGCGTGAACAGTGCGTCGAACTAGCGCTGACTCAGATGACGGCGCCTAACCAGAAGACGTCGGGTGGTTTAAATAGAAAAATAGGGATTTATTGAATTAATTAAATTCCAGAACTCAGAAAATCCATATCTTGGTGTAGAAAAATCATAAAAATAAAAGAAAAATACCCTCATGCTCAGTGAATAGAGGAGAATAATATGAAAATGGTTTCATGTCTGTTTGATTCATGTGTGATTTTTAACAAATTAAATACTATATTTATTATTTGTATTCTCCATTTGCATGGACATTTCACCATAACTTGATTCTTAGGGCTTTGGTTCTCTCTATCATGAGGGATCTTCCCTGATTTTTCCAAGGTCATTAGTGATCTCTATTTTTCAAGTATATCATGTCTGTTTTGAAAAAATAATTATACTAATTAAAATATTAATAAAAAAATACAAAATTTGCTTTGGCAGGTTCACTGTGATTAGAGTACTCTAGGAAAAATATAAACTTGGTTTAACTCATTAAGAATAACCCTTATTGATTACCAACCCCTAAAAAATGAAAGAATTTTAAAGTGGAAAAATTATAAATGTAAATGGCATAAAAATAATTCTCCACTGTAATTTAATGTCAGAAGAAATCCCCATAAAAATTTGAAGTCAATTAGAATTGATTTACCCTCTAAATTTTCAAAGTAAAATGACATTTTTTGCATTAAAATAATTATAATAATTAAAAAATAAGTCAAAAAATTATATAATTAGTTTTGGGAGTTCTCTGCGATTAGAGGAATCTAAGAAAAATAAAATTGGAATTAAAATAAATTTTCATTGTTTTAAGTTTTTTTTAAATATTTAAATAATTAAAAACTAAATAAAAAATCATAAAAATCATAAGATTATCAAAATTCACCAAAATGTCACATTTGGCCTCCTAATCACATGGGAGCAATTAAAGTAATTTTCTAAGTGAAGATATTGATTTTTGAAGATTTAAATTAATTTTTAAAAGGTTAAAATGAATTTTCTTATATTTCCATTAAAATAATTCCAATAATTAAAATATAAATCACAAAAATATGAAATTTATTTTTCTGGGTTTCTTGACCTTAGAGAGATTTATGAAAAATATAAAATTTAATTGTTCACTTAAATAATATTTTATATTTAATTAATACTAAAAAAATTCTAGTAATTAAATTAAATCCTTAAAAATCATGAAAATTATTCCATTTGGTCCTCAAACCTAAGTGAACCTTCATTAATTTTCTTAAGGACAGAAGTTTTGTTTTGGTTGAATTATTAAATTTTCATTAAAAATCCTTATTCTTGCATTAAAATAATTATTAAAATTAAATAAACTCACAAAAAATTTTCCTCTGATGTTTTAATTAATACATGAGTAGGGTCGCATAAAAATTTTAAATTCATTTGAGTTTAATTTAATGAATTATGAGGTGTTAAGGCCTTAAGGGCAAGATGGTAATTTTAGGATTTAAGCCTTACTTAATATTTAGGCCTAACCGAAGGGTAAATGAGTAATAGATGATCCTAATTGACATGTCTAGATGATTAAAATATAAAAGGGATAAATGGTAGCAACCAATCTCACATTGGTCTCATTAATGATAAATTTGTAATTTCTTAAATTGATGAAATTTGGAAGAGTATTTAAATGAGGAGATATTAAGGTCAGGGGTTTGACTTTGGAAGATTATAACCCACTAATTTAAAACTCAAATTAATGGTTTTTAGAATAATTTATGATTTCGGATAATGATTAAGAGCATAAATATTTAAAATTTTCTAAAATTACAAATCTACCATTAAGTTTTAAGGGCTTAGTAGTGAATTTGGCTTAATTAAAATCTTGTCTAATGAGGTTTATAAAATGAACTATAATTAATTTAAAACATTTTTAAAACACTATAAGTCCATCTTTAAAGATCAAACCAGCTAAGTTTCTTGATTAAACCAAATTGCCCCTAAGGGCCTTTACCCGTATATATTGTAAGTGAAACATTAAATGTTAGTTAGCCCACTTAAAGAGATAATCAAAACATAAAGGTTCATTGAGCATAAGGGTATGAATTGGGTGAACCACATAGCAACATAATAAGACCAAAATGAACTCGAGACGATTCGAGGGACTATGAAATGTCTAGGGTTTTACCCAGGACCTTTTCATGATCCTTTTGGAATCTCGGAGGACACTTGGACATATTATGATTTGTTTGATGGAATCATCACCACATATAAGCAAATTGAACCCACCAAGGTATGACATAGAGTTTGGTAGACACACATCAAACCTCTACTCTCNATATATATATATATATATATATGCATTGCAAGTAATGATCTTTCATATGGAGGAACGAGAAGAATCGACAGGTACACTTTTAAGTTATTGCATTGCAACTTACTTTTATTTACCTTTCTGCTTATAAACTTGTATGTTAAACAAAATTAAAACTTTGAGGATAGCCACAAAATTGAAACGAAAATAAAAATTAAAAAATCAAAATAAGATAAAATTCACCACAACAGTCAAAATATAAGACAACTCAAAATTTAATCGCCAAAAAAATAACAAAATAAAAATTGTAACTAAATTAAAACGTCTCTATCGGATGATCGGGAATCCCTTGGAGGAGGTAACCTACGATTGCTAACGAGATTTCCCAAGGTCTAAATGATAGTATGGAACTCATTGAGTTGAGTTTAGTAAATTCATTTAGACTAAGTGAATCTGAAGAATATAGTGGCGTCGGAACGAGGGAACCGTAGGATCTTAACCGGTGTCACTCTAATCAACTTTAACTCCTCCATAATTGAATTTAAACTTATCATTTAAACCTATAAATCTTTGCCTTTAGGACTGCTAGTTTGCTGAGGAGTCTGGAGCTAGCTTTGTGGGCAGCCTTCTACAACAGTGATCTACAACAACATGAGGATCTACAACAGCACATATTTCCTTAGAATTAAACAAAAAGCCATAGGACTTCAAGGTCGTCTGTCATGTGCGACATAAATTCCCAACTCTTTCTTTAAGCCTTTGCACAACTATATTGTGCAATTTAAGCCCTAAAATCTTTTAGAATTCAGAGGTTGTCGTTCGTTATGACCTAAATCCTCACATGTTCCAGGCTATTTGTGCATCTATCTTGCATAAATGTAAGCCCTAATTAATAAAATTGGCAAGACAAAAAATTCAATAATTCTTCTTTCCGAAATTGAAGCCAAACAATATAATAGTTTGAGTAGTCATTGAGGTTCTCTTAAGGATCCATAACATCACTTAGTTCTTCTTCCTTTGGATTCCAGAATAAAATGTTCCAAATTTGAGTCATTCTCATTTCACACCTCTTTGTTTGGTCTTTTCAAAACTCTTATCCTATGAAATTCTTGAAGACAATATCCCCTAATTTTTATCGAGATTTTTTTTAGGTGACTTCGGTTATCTAAGATGTAATTAACTATAAGGGCTTGCCTTTATAGGAAACTTTCAAAAACCCAACTTAATATAAATTCTATTTAATCGTATTAAATGGGGGAACTTGTTGGTCAACATAAAAAAATAGTTTTTTGTAAACTTAACTGAATGTCATAAATTCTTCAGTTTATTTAATTGAGTCTCACCAGTAAGTAGTGTTTTTATCCTTTGGGATAGATGCATTGCTTGCGGTATTAGACTCATTTATTTAAACTACTGAGGATATGAGATCGGTCCGGTCTTATATTTCAAATTTAACATACTACTGTTTCCCAATATATATATATATAT
>JXCR01075167.1:6051-31573 GCA_002079205.1 Phalaenopsis hybrid cultivar | reverse complement strand
TATATATATATATATATATATATATATATATATTGAACCGGGCATCGGAATATCCATTCCGGCGATCGACAACTTCCAATTTGGCGACCAACAGACAATCATTACTAAAATCAAAATTAGTATCTTTTTCTAAATGATGGCAATGAGGCTTAGCAGTTCTAGAAAAGTCTTTAATATACCTCCTATAAAATTTAGCATGTCCTAGAAAACTTCTTACAACAGTTATTGAATTAGGAGGTTGTAATTCAGCTATAATTTGATTTTTTGTTTCAACAACTTCCATACCATTTTTAGAAATTTTATGTATCAATGGAATCTCTCATGTGACCATAAATTGACGTTTTTCCCAATTGAGAACTAATTTTATTTCTTCATAGGTTTTAGACCTTTGCTAAATGATCTAAACATGAATCACAAGAGGTTTCAAAAATTGAGAAATCATCCATAAACACTTCAATTCCTTTCTCAGATAAGTCGTAGAAAATAGACATCATATACCTCTGAAAAGTTGCAGGTATGTTACATAAATCAAAGGGCATTCTTCTAAAAGCAAAAGTCCTATATGGACTTGTAAATGTAGTCTTTTCATGATCCTCTAGAGCAATAGGTATTTGGTGGTAATCAGAATATCCATCCAAAAAGAAAAAGTATTCATTTCCTACTAGTCTATCCAACATATAGTCAAGCAAGATAAAGGAAAGTGATACTTCCTAGTGACGGTATTTAATTTTCGATAGTCAATTCAATTTTGTCATTCATTGACTTGTCATGATGGAATTAATTTGCTCTTTTCATTTATGACAACAGTCACTCCTCTTTTCTTAGGAACACAATGAATAAGACTAACTCATGCACTATCTAAAATTGGATAAATAATCTTAGCATCCAACCACTTTAAAATTTCTTTTTTTACCTCTTCTTTCATCATAGGATTTAATTTCTTTCGGGGAACAGCCCTGGGTTTACAATCATCTTCCTTCAAATTTCTATGCATACAGATTAAAGAAATGACCCCTTTAATATCTACTAACGTCCAACCAAAAGCTTTCTTAAAATTTTGTAATGTCTATAAATAATTTTTCTTCTTGATCTTTAATTAACTCTGAGGATATTATAACAAGTAAAGTAGATGAATTTCCTAAAAATGCATACTTTAAATGTGTATGAAGAACTTTTATCTCAAGTTCAGGAGGTTTTTCAATTGAAGGGATTAGAGATTTATTATTTTATGTAATATCTAAAATCTTATAATTTTCCTGAACATAATTAGTATCCTCAGTGTTTATCTCTAATGATTTTTCTTCAAAATCACTTTCAGTTTCACTATCAATTCCTTCCTAATCTAATATCACTTCATTTTTTTCAGAAATAACTCACATTTTTCTTGATAATGTTTAGCAATCATATAATCCAAAGCATCCATCTTATAACATTTATCTTTAACAGGACACCTCATTGACTTTAGAACATGAAATGTTACTTCCTAGTCATTAACTC
This sequence comes from Phalaenopsis hybrid cultivar, assembly GCA_002079205.1. Classification (NCBI taxonomy): domain Eukaryota; kingdom Viridiplantae; phylum Streptophyta; class Magnoliopsida; order Asparagales; family Orchidaceae; genus Phalaenopsis; species Phalaenopsis hybrid cultivar. Next base: position 30,076 of record JXCR01075167.1, on the reverse strand, counting down.
TCATGGTTAACTCTCCTTTCTACACATCAATCATAGCATGTCCAGTAGCTAGAAAAGGTCTCCCTAAAATAATAGAAATTTCCTTATCTTCTTCCATGATAACACAATAAAATCCACAGGGACGATAAATTTACCTACTTCAACAAGTACATCTTCTATAACCCCTTTAGGATAAGTAATAGATTGATCAACTAACTGAAGGGTTACAATAGTGGGAGAAATCTCTCCTAAGTCTAACCTTCAAAAAATTGATAAAGGTGTAAGATTAATGCTAGCTCTCAATCGCATAAGGCTTTTCCATAAAATTTCTCTCCAATCGCACAGGGTATTGTGAAGCTACCAGAGTCTTTAAGCTTTTGAGGAAGCTTCTTCTGAATTATTGCACTACATTCTTCACTTAATGCAACAGTCTCATAAGCTTCAAACTTCCTTTTCTTGGTTAATATATCTTTCATAAATTTGGCATAACCAGGCATTTGTTCCAAAGTTTTCACAAACAAAATATTGATTGTAAGCTTCTTAAATATCTCAAAAAATTTTGAAAATTGTTGATCAAGCTTTTGCTTTCTCAGTCTTTGAGAAAAAGTAGGTGGTGTTCTTTTTAAATCATTTTTATTAAGAGAGGCAGATCGTTTTGGATCTTTAATAATAGTTTCTTTAGGTTCTTCAATCTCTCTCTTAACTTCAATCTCTTTTTCACTTCCAACTTCTAATTCCTTTCCACTCCTAAGTTGAACAACTTTAATTTGCTCTTGTTTTATTCCTTTGTCTGTAGGATTAACTTTAACATTACTTGGAAGTGTTCCCTGGGGTCTATTGCTAAGTGCATTAACAATTTGTCCCAGTTGATTCTCAATATCTCTTATTGCAGCACTTTGACTTTGAATCTAATTACCCATTTACAAAACTACTTCTTCTATAGACAACTATTTTTTCTTAAATTGTTTGTTATTAAAGCTAGGAGGATAAGAAGGTCTATAGTTAGAATTAACCTAATTTTTTGAGTCTCTTATTGGGTTTGCTTGATTGTTCCCCCATTGCGGATTTCCACCACCAAAATTTTTCCAGTTAAAATTAGTGTGGTTTTTCTAACCCAGGTTATAAAAGCTCAAATATATGCTATTAGGTTTATTAGAAACTACATGTAATGTTTCTAATGATTGAGAATCATTGGTTTGTCCTTATAAATTTTCTTCACTTACTTGAGGCAAGTGAGAAAAATTCATAACATAGGTATCTAACTTCTTAGATAACGAAAGAACTTGAGCTACTAAAGTGGTTAAGGCATCATTATCATGAATACTAGCCACTCTTTTAGGATTTACCCTTTTAGAGGGTCATTGAAAATTATTAGTGCTCATTTTTTCAATTAAGGCATGAGCTTCATCAAATGATTTTTACATTAAAGATCTTCTAGCAGCAACATTAATTATAGATCTAAGGGATTCTATTAACCCATTATAAAATGTTTATATGATTAACCAGTAAGGTAAAAAATGATGTGGACACTTTCTAAGGAGTTCCTTAAATAGTTCCCAAGCCTCATAAATTAGCTCCCCTTCAAACTGAATAAAAAAAGTAATATCATTTATGAGCTTAGCAGCTCTTGAAGGAGGAAAATATTTAGCCTGAAATTTTTGTGTCATTTCTTCCTAAGTTTTAATAGATCAAGGTGCTAGTGAGTTTAACAACATCTTAGCTTTATCTCTTACAAAAAAAGGAAATAGTTTAAGTCTAATCACATCACGTGATATGCCATCATATTTGAATGTAGCACAAAATTCTAGAAAACTTGTAAGATGTAAATTAGGATCCTCAGTTGGTGTTCCCCCAAACTAATTATTTTGTATCATTTGTACTATCGTAGGTTTAAGCTCAAATGAGTTAGCCGCTACAGCAGGTATTTGAATGCTTAAGTGAACTTCATATGTCGTAGGAAGCATAGTCCCTTATGATCTTTGTAAATTTTAATGTTCATTTTCATTAGTAAAGGTTTCAATGTTATTTGCGATGTGTTTGTCATTTCTTTAAAATTGTGAACTTATTTTTGGTTTTGAATTCTTCTTATGGTTCTTTCTAATTCAGTATCGTAACGTACTAAACCTCAGATCCTGAACTTTGCATATAAAAAGTAAAATTCAGAAAATAAAATACTCAAGCAATAAAGTAAAATTAAAATTTTTTTCTTTTTTGGTTTTTGTAATTTTTAAAATTTTGTATTTTTTTTTTGAAAATTTCAAGTAAAAACTAAACTAAAATTTTTGGCAATATAAAATAAAGTTTTAAAAATAATTCCTAATAAAGATATTTATTTTAAAGTTCTATTGTTTCGTCGCTTCCTCGGCAACGACGCCAAAAACTTGACCTGACCCGCAATTACGCAGATATTACAATGCAAATTAAGTTTACTAAATTTTATAATATAAAAATAAAAGTAAATGTAATGACTTAAACAATATATTTAAAGAGACTTTCTCATTGCCAATAATTCATAATCAATGAAGGATTTTAAAATTTGTTTAAAAACTTAAATGTGGTATTGTGACAAATAGGAGCATACCTTTTTTTCCTTAATTTCTTTTGAATTGTGCAAAGAACATTGACAATCTAAATTTGGTGTCAGCATGTATAGTAGTGTTGGGTAGGTACTAGTCTTTCACTTCTAGATTACTCACTGTGCCCTCTCTATAGGACCTACCAATGACCCTTAGTTCCAATCTCTAGACCAAATTGATAAAACAATCTAGCCTATCACTCTAGAAGCATCAATTATACACCCAACAAAGCTTATCTCCCTATTTATTTGCACCCCCATTTAGACGATCACTACTGCTCTTTCCAAAGTAGAATGTAATACTTACAAGTCAAGAAATCTTAGCCCTTTAGGGTCTATAAGTTCCTCAACAGGTTTTAAACATATAAGTGACCAATTTGTAAAGTAAATGAAGAACCGGCAAAAATATCATCACAAATTTTAGGAATAAAAGAAGTTCAAAACAAAATAAAAAATCACTTACTTAATTACTTCATATTGCAAGGAGAAAGAAAAGAAAACTACTCATGAAATATAGGGATAATAAAACAAAACATATTTATAAAACTCCAATCCAAACTACAAAACTTAAGGATAAATATATAAATACTTATCTGGAATGTTCCCCCAAGCACTCCTTTGAAGTTCTCTAACTTCTTTGACTCTAACAGCACCTACAAGACTCATAAGCTTCAGAAATAACAAAGTCTCACAAAGAAAACTTCTCACACACTATGAGAATCTCTACAACCAACCCCTTAGCCCTTTGAAATTAATTCATATTTATAAGGCTTCAAACACGACTAAGGGTTTCTTCAGACATCTCTTCAAAATTCAGCCTCATTTAATGAATCTTCTAGAAAGCAACCGTGGTGCCTAGGCACCCAGCCGTCGTGCATAGGAACCATCCAAGTTCTGCATCTGGCGCCTAGGCCCCAGTTCAGTTGGTTTGACACTTTTCTTCTATTTAGCCCATTTTTGCTCCATTTTGGTGTATTTTGTTTCTTTTTACTATTAAACTCTTTTTCTTATACATGGAACCAAAACATAAAAATACTTTTCATTAAAGCATAATATCCTAAAAAATTGAACATAAAATGTGCATAAAAAACAGGTAATTTTAAGGTGGATAGGCCTCCTTTAGAGGAAAGATAAAATAAAAAATGTCTCTGAAGAAAAGAAAATTCATCCTAAGAAAACACACCCTCCATGCCCACAATTCAGCCTCATTTTAAAGTTATAAAAAAGAATCCTTCCTCACAAATTCTCACATTCTTGGTTGGCAGAGGGAGGTCGGTGGTGCCCAACATGCATGGCGACACCTGGGGACCAGCAAAATTTCACACATTTCCCTAAATAGCTGCTTCTTGCTACCTATACAATGCCAAAATACCAAAATTTTCTTGCTCCACCCCCGTAGGCGGTGGCACCGGAGTTTGAGTAGGATTTGATAGACTGGTTGGTTGTTCCTTTGGGTGGCCACCTTCCTCCCCCCATGACATCACTCCTAAGTGATCTTTCTCCTCACTAGCAGCCTCATTTGACTAGTCTTCCTCCGCCTGCACCATCTCACGGGGGAGATTGAGGAGCAAATCTGATGACCCTACCTGATCCTCTGGACATTCTCTTCTTAACCAACACCTCTTGCCTCTAATCACCTTCTGGAGGAGATCAGTTTCCCACCCCATGTCCTCAAAATCTCTCCAGCAGATGACTTTATTTTATGTGTAAGCTTTGAAAGATAAGTCATTCACCATGTTGGCAATCATATTTCAGACAAATTAAGTGAAGAAAATCACATGAAGAAAGAAAAAGCACACAATTTAATGCTAACTTATAGGAATAACGGTCATAAAATTCAAAGGAAATTCAATTATTACATCATTATGTAATATAAATATTGCTCATTTTTTGTTTTAAATTCTCTTGTTCATATCACAATGTAACTTTCAAGAAGAAGAGAATTGAAAAAACTAAATATACATAAAAAAATACGTCGGCACAAAGCTTAAAGCAAGCCAACGACCCAAGAAAGAAGGTTGAAGCAAAGATGGGCCCACTGGAAAACAACTCGGTGACTTGGGAGACCTATCAACTTAAATTAGTCGAAGACCATCTGAATCGACTCAATGATAGATACCAAAATGACACCCTCTACATGAGGTACTAGGTTGCGGTAAACTAATGGTTCCCTCGACAACTAAGGCTGAAGATCATGAACCTTTCACATGGTTCCCTCGACAACTACTATTGACACCTCGTGCATCGCTAAAACAGTAACAGCTTTTTGCTTCACCCTCGCAGGCGGTAGAACTGGAGTTTGAGTAGGAGCTGACAGGCTAGCTGATCAGCCATTTCATCAGGCGAACACCTTCATCACCCATGACATCTCTCTCTATATGACATTTGTTCTCATGAGCCCCCTCTCTCAAGTAGCTTTCCTCTGCCCGCACCTTCTCACGAGGGTGACCAAGGAATGAGTCTGACAACCCTACCTGGTCCTCTAGAACAATTCTCATTCACTTATTCACCAACACCTTTTACCTACAATCACCTTTTGGATGAGATTCTTTTTCTTGTCTCGAGTCCTTGAAAGCCCTCGAGTAGACGACTTTGTTATACTTTTCAGCTTTCAAAGACAAGTCATTCACCATGTTGGCAATCAGAATTCAGAAAATTCAAGTACATAAAGTTAGAAGAAGATGGCAAAGCATACACCATACTCTAATTTATAGGATCTATTGACCTCACTTTTGTGAGGACTTCCCCCCACTTTGCTCGTGACCTTAAAACAAGGCTATGACTTTTGGGGCTCCCTTAGAGTAAGCTCAAGCCCTCTAACCCTATGGTTGGGGTGGTTTAAGTTTTTGACTAAGTGCGAGCTCCAAATTGACCTCCATGGGCAAAACATGTCCAAGGTAACCCAAGTCAACCTAAAACCCTAGGGATTTGCCTATGGGCCATAAGGATCACTATGACCACCAAATCCACTAAGGGAGAGGGGGTCTACCCAAATTGATCCCTAGCCTCACCAAAGGTCTCCCCAACCCCACCAAATCCTAAAAAAATAGGTCAAAACCATAATTTGTCCTTTCCAACCTAAAACTTAGTGGCACCTTAGAATGGTCAAAGCAATTAGGACAAACCCTAATTTGGACAAAAATTAACCAATTGAACCTTACATCACATGGTAATAACACATACCATATGATGAACCTTCATTGATCATAGGGTCAACCCCATGTCCATATGGGTCCACATGGTCAACCCAACCACTATAGAGTTAATTTCTACACATCCCTTCATTTTGTTAATTATATAATTAATCAGTCAATTAATTAATTAAGAGGGAATATTTTGATGGGTCTATTCCAAGCTAAATCCAAATGAAAATCCTAATCCAACCCATGGTGCCCAAGACCAAATACACTCTTAACCCATCCTTCCTGGGTCATCCATGACCTAATAACACCTACCATGACCTTACAAACCCACTAAGAACCCATCAAGCTNGGGGGGGGGGGGGGGGGGCACCCGCATCCCCTTAGACCACGCATGAGGAGGTCAAGCTAGCTCATTTTTAAGCCTTTATCCACCTCAACAGTAAGCCAATAGCCTCAAAGCCCTCTTCAAGCCATATTCACCTCCATGCTTGTTTTCAAGATGAACACACCATGGGAAAGGGCAAACCTTGACTATCCATGGTCGAAATCAATCTCTCATATCCTCTAAGATTCATTGAGCAGCCACCTACCCTTTTCTATCCCTATGGAGCTCCCCTTTAGCCTCTAATGGCTATTTAAGGAACTAACCCAAGAATCCTATAAGGGATAGAACTCCTTATGCAATCACCAAACCTTCTACCATCCAATAGAGAATTTTCTCCCCATCACTTAAGCATTTGAAACCCTATCTTTTCAGTCCACTAAAATCACTGAGAAACCCTAATTTCTTAAGCTAAAACTAGAGCATTTTTGTATCATACATAAACCTCTTCAAAACTTAAACTTAAGCATACTAAAAGCTTCCCCAAACCTTACGACGATAATCCCAATCAAAATTAAGCCTTCCTACAACCTCTTGCCTACTCTAACACCAAACTGAGCCACCATTTGGTTTAGATCATAGGTAGACCCTATTTCAATCCAAATTGAGTTGGTGAAAAGCTTCGTGGGGTCACAACGATAGTGTTCGAAGCGCAATTGATGCTACACCTCTTGGGACCAGGTATGGATCAAGAACCCTAAAATTTAGTTTGGGTTTGGTATTTTATGAAAGAAATCATTACACCATGCTTGATCAACCATATAAATATGTTCTTCTAGGTTAGATGAAGCTTTAGAATCAATTCTCACGAGATTTCATTTAGAAATGAGGAAGAAATTGGGTTTTGATTGAGAACGGTGCTCAGTTAATTGTCTTGTAAGGGAAATGAACAGATGTTGTCTATTTCCGTGTATTAGAAACAGAAGATGGTGATCAATTTGTATCATGAAACAGCGGAGGAGGGAAGTGCCGAATCGATGCCACTTCGGACGACAGTGTGGAAAGTGCCTCCAATCACAACACACCGTGCAAGCTTTTGACATGTACTATGAATGATGCAGCGCCACATCGGATAAGTAGTAAACTCAATATTTTTAAATTAAATAAATACATAAAACCCTAATAAAATTTAAAAAAATCATATCTTTGTGTACAAAAATCACAAAAATAAAATAAAAAATCTCTAAACTCATTATACCAAGGAGAAAATAATAAAAATAAAAGTGAAAATAAATAAATTATAATTAATTTTTAATTAATTAAAACTCTATGAAGTATTTTATTTATAAAAATTAAATATAAGTAAAAAAATTATGAAATTACTAAGATTATTCCTCCTATTCTTGAAAATGTTATCTAATTTCTCCAAGGTTATGGGTGTCCCAACAATAAAATGACCTATTTCCATCACATTTGTAATTATTTTTAAAAAATAATTATGAAAAGTCAGAAAATTGGAAATTTGTTAGATAATTGAGGGTGATAAATTTAACCTAAAATGATTTTTCCCACCGTTGAAAACTCTAAAAAGAAAAATTTCAAAATTCAAGGGTAAAGATGTAAAAAACAATAAAAAAAACTTGATTTTTGTCCCAACTTATCCCTTAAACTAAATTAAAACTTTAACGTAAGCATCTTAGGTGCATTACATAACAGTTATCCCTTTAACCATAAAAATACTTCTATAATCTAGGGTTTAGCTTAATTTGAGGCAGGATCTATGTTAGGTTTATCCCCATTTAAGTCTAACCAAAATGAACTTCAAATTGCACTCAACCCAATTGAAGTTAAGTCTGAACTTCAGATTTGACTTAGCTCACTTTGGTTAGGCTTAAAATAAACCTTAAGTGTTGGGTTTACCCATATTAAACTCAACTATACCCTAAAATGTTAAGTTTTCCCATCTTAAACCCATTTAATTCATTAAACCTTAAACCTAATTAGGTTTAACCTACATTAGACCTAATTATCCGACTAACTTTTTCTTAAATTAGACGTTTTAAAACCTTAAAACTAATTAGGTCTAACCTACATTAGACCTAATTATCCTACCAAGTGTTACTTAAATTAGACTTAGCTAAACCATAAACCTAATTAGGTCTAAACTACATTAGACCTAATTATCCTACCAATCTTGCTTAAATTATACTTAGTTAAACCTTCAACCTAGTTAGTTCTAACAATCATTAGACCTAATTATCCTACTAAGTCTTACATAAATTAGACTTAGTTGAACCTAAACCTAAATCATTAGATTCAACCCAAATTAAATCTAACTTTTGGTCTGACCCAAATTGAACTCGGTCCCAAGCCCTTTTAAGTTCAACCTACATTGAACCTAAACTCAAATCAACTAAAACACCAAGTTAACCCAACCTGACTCAGGTTCACCCAAATCAACTAAATCACTGGGTCAACCTAACCTAAATCGGCTTAACCCAAAACAACTAAAACACCGGGTCAACCCGACCTAACTTAGGTTAACCCAAATCAACTGAAACACCGAATCAACCTGACCTAACTTAGGTTAACTCAAATCAACTAAACTATGAGTGAACCAATCTAACTCAGATTAACTCAAATCAACTGAAACATCGAGTCAACTCAACTTAAATCGGGTTGACTCAAATCAACTAAATTACTGAGTCAATCCGATCTAACTCTGATTAACTCAAATTAACTGAACCAATAAAGTAATATGACCTAACTCAAGAAAATTCAAGTCAGCCTAATTTTTAGGTTAGCTTGATCTAAATCAAGACTCAACTTTGAACTTTGAAATAAGTTTAATTAAGGATCTATTCAAGTCTAATCCAACTTAAGCTTGAGTAGTAATTCAAGTTTAACTTATTTTGGACTTTAAACAAGTATGATATAACTTAAACTTAATCTAAGATCATTAATTTGAATCAACTCAGTTTAACTTAAGTTGACTCTAAGTTAATGAGACTTGAAAAATGGTGAACTCAACATCTCTATTGAGTTAGTCTAAAGTTAAGTAGGTTTAGTTTGACTCCAATTAAACAAATTCATTCTGGATTAACCCTATTGAATTTAAGACAAGGATTGAGGAAAATCTGAGGGACAACTAACCTAATTCAAGTTAACTCGGATTACCTGGAGACTCACTTCATATTAGTTCAATTTAATTTGAACTAGTCAAGATCTTGGTGATTGGAGTTTAAGTAGGGTTTGACTTCATTATTGAGAACAAACCACAGTTAGCCTCAATCAGAGATAACTTGGCCAAAATTCTACCTGCAACATCTCTTTTATTCCATGTAGATCATGAACGGTGCTTGGTCGATCGCGATTGATGGAGTCATGTGGACGACCAATAAGAAGAATGGGAGGATATCAACCCAAATTCCTCTCATTCATTCTACTTTCTTTCTCAACAGGTTCAAGATAATCTTATTGGCCGCCTCAGCCTGACCATGGGTCCTCAGCCTGACCATGGGTTCGTGGGTGATGGATAGAGGTAAACTTAAGGCCTATTCTTTGATATTGACAAAAATTTTAAATCTTATTATCTTCTAATTTCAAAAATTTTGAACCTTCTACCTACAAAATTTTGTACACAAGGGAATTTTGTGGTGAAGAGAGTGGGTCAAGCTAGATTTCTTGGAGAGAGTCGGCTGGGTCCAACCAACCTCTAAGTCGCAACGTCGCCCTACGTAGAGGGGTGCATTAGTCTTTTCAAAGATAAGGTTCTCTCTCCTTAGCCGAGTCGGTCATTACTCATTCTATGGACCGGCCATCCCTTTAAGGGTTAGTTTTAGTCTAAAGAGTTTTAATGTATGTACCTTTTTATCTCAGTCAGTCGAAGTGCCTTGTACCCTTTCCATGGATTGAATCAAAATCATGTTTTTTTTTTGTGTTCACCCATATTTATGTTGTACTATGGTTATCTCTATTTTTGACCAGTCGATGGCACCTCTCCTCGGACCTTCACTCGATTTGATCTAGAGTTTGATTGGTAAGGACAATCAATCAGTCGAGTTTGGCCATATCAAGTTCCTTGAGTTTCTTAGAGAGCCAAGACATTGAGAAATAGAATTAGTTTTGTCTTTTATTGCATTCATCAAAATTACAATTAGTAACAATACTTTCCTTTGAATATTCAATAAATAAATTCCAACAATAAAGATTTGTTCTAAGAAAAAAAGTTCTTTAGGTTGCCTTTGCTCCATGTTTGTGAGAGTTCCTTTCCAGCATATGTGTTTAGTCGATACACCCTGGGTGAGACGAGTTGGCATACAATATAAGCTCTGCTCCAAGTCTGGTCTAACTTGCTGACTTCTTGTCCACAAGTTGCTTGATCAACCTTCTTTAAGACTAGATCTCAAGGGATGAAAGTCTTATCTCAAACATGCTTATCAAAATAAATAGTAGTTTGCCTCTTAATATCCTTTTGTATGGGTGTCAAACGGGTTCAAGTTTCTTCCACCAGGTTGAGGGCTAGCATCGCCCCTCCGATGTTAGTGTGTTACTACTTGATTAGTTCTTCTCTGACTAATGAAGTGGCTGTAACAATCCTTTTGTTATGATGATCATATTTGAATGGCAGCACGATGTCCATTCCATGAGTTAACATGAACGGTGTTTGTCCAGCCTCCTACTACGGCATAGTAGGCATTGTTTGGATCACCCAGAGCACTGAGGGTAGCTGGTCCACCCGTCTTTTCCCTTGGCTCCTTTGACATTTTTCCTCAATAAATTTAGGATGAACTTGTTAGCTGCCTTAGCTTGCCCGTTCATCTCAAGGTGATGGACCGAGTTGAAATTAGATCAACCCCCGATCTTGCTCAGAAGTTCCTTACTCGCTGGTTCACAAAATGAGTTCCTTAGTAAGTGAATATGACAATTGGTAGTCCATAGCTGGAGATCAAAGTGAACCATAAGAAATTCTGAACTACTTTTGTGTTGATTTGAGTGAGAGCTTTTGCTTTGATCTATTTTGAAAAATAGTTGACTGCTACCAAGAGGAACTTTTTATGATCTTTTGATGGAGGAAAGGGCTTGTGAATGTCAAGTAACCACTTGGTGAACGGCTGAGAACTAACTATCAGTTGCTACCTGATCCCAAATTTTTATATAGATGTAAAATGTGATGTATGCAATTAAATGTTTAATTTCCTTAATAATATTCTTAATTTGCAATAAAGTCAAAAACTTGATCCAAAGCAAAAGTTAAGTTTTCCACTACGAAGCAAATAAGAATACAATTATAATATTTCAATATGGGATACTATACAAGTAGACGTATCATTATCAAGTAATATATGACGTTTTGATTGAGCCTCAAATTTGAACCCACAAAGAAGACTATCAATATGCACTTAAGAAAACTAAAAAGTTTAGATGACAAAAATTTACTTAGCAAAATATTCTTACTTAAACTTAAGAGGCTTTAATAGGAATGAAAATTTGATTCTTTTTGTAATTTTTGATATAAGAAAATAAAGTAAGCAATTAATTAACTTAACTAAATATTTGCAAGATGAATGCTATATAAGTAAAATATCTTTTTCCTTATCATAAATCAGTAATAAGTATAAAAATTATGTTGTGGAAGTATGTTAAATGTTTTGTGCCAAATAGGAGCAATAATATTCTTTACGCTTACTAAAGATGCTATAAAGAACATTGGTTAATTTATAGTTTGAACAATCTTGAAGACCGGTTAGGTAGGGAAGATACTAGCTCTCACTCTAGAGTTCCCTCTTCTCCCTCCACCTAGGGGCTAACATCTCATATCAAAACCTAAAACTATAAATCAAATTGGGGGTTTTAGTCTGTCACTCTAAAGTCCTCTAATTCTACACCATTGAAAAGATTATTTCCCTATTTATTTGCCCTCAACCCCATGAACTACATTCTCATTCATGAAATCAATATATTATTCTAACAATTTGTTGACTAAGACAATATCATCTCAGATCTTACATGTTCTCGCAATAGGTATTAACATCTTAATTGGCCAAATCAAGAAGTAAATGAAAATCAAGGTTTCAAATCACCACAAATTCTTCCAAGATTGAAGTTTAATACTTCACACAACTTCCTTTAAACACTTAATCACTTATCATTTTAAGGAAAAAGATAAAGAAAACTACTCATAATTCATGGAGAAAACCGAGCCACACAAGAGTTTAAAAGTAGAAATCATGCACACAAACAAGAAATCTAGATTAAAACCAAGTGTAGTCACAAAGATAAACATTTAACTCAAATCCTTTCCACCGAATGTCTTGAAGTTCCTTTGAATTCTCTTCTTTCACTCACAATACAAACTAACACTCAAAATAAAAAGAAAATGGGCAATGGCGGCGACGACTTGGATGGATGATGGCTGTAAAATGTGATGGGTGGTTGACCTCCAGTCTTGATGATCCAAGTCTTCTTTTAATAAAAATCCAAAAGGTGTCTTGGTGTCCCTTCAAAACCTGTTTTCATTCAACAATCTTCTAGAAGTTGCTTCCTCAAAAGCTAATTGAATGAATTTTCGTGTCCATGGGATATTTCCCATGTTTTTACCAAGGGTTGCATCAAACACCTCTTCAAAAATTCATCTAAATTCAATGAATCATCAAATAACTATTTCTGGCGCTTAAGCGCACCGTACCTGGTGCTTAGGCGTCAGACCTGGGCTCTTAGGTGCCCTAGTTCATTTTTGCTCCAAATTTCACCTTTTTCACTATTTTTAGCATTTTTCATCCATTTGATTGTACCTGAAAGAAAAATGCACAAATACCTTTCATTAAAGCACAATATCTCAAAAAATATATAAAAATGTGTATAAAAATACTATATATTTTAGGTGTATCACTACCTCAGAGCAGGCTAATGAAGTAAAGGCGCATATTTTTGACATTGCTCGCACCTTCTCGAGAAGTCTGTCGCGTCTTTCAAGAATGCCAACCAAAAGTCTGTCATTGCATGCGGTAAGCTAAATTCTTCCCTCAAGAGTGGCAGTCAAATTCCATAGAATGCACCTCCTAGAGAACAAATTGGACTTCATCCTCTTTTTAACACCTTAAGTATACCAAAGTGACTGACATTTTGAACAACTTTACGTTAATTAACAGGTACACATCAACTTTAATTTTAAAATGCATAGGAACTTTGATATCCTCTAGTTTGTCGATCATTGGCCCAATAATGTTTCTAAGTATTCCTCCCAAATAGATGTGTTTGGAGAGGATATCAATGACTTGATTTTCCTCCCGACTGTCATGCTAGAAGTAAAATTTCTTGAATCTTTTGATTTCCGTTCATGTTTTAGTGAGGTATCTGGCCATCATCTCGTCTTTCATTTCAAATTTTTCAATAACCTGATTTATGGCCAACAAGGAGTTAGTCCTTACTAGGATGTATTGGGTGCCTATCTCATAGGTCAGTCAAAATTTTAATATCAGTGATTCATACTCGGCTTAGTTGTTTGTGATGTTGAATTCCACCGAGATTATCTAGTAGAGATGCTCTCCAGCTAGGCTACCTAGGACTAGCCCCAGTCTCACTGTTGCTTATTTGGAGGCTTCATTGACGTATAGGATCCATTTCCTATCTTCAGTAACGATTCCCTCATTCGTCTCCTCTAACTTAGAAAACTCAGTTACTTGGGCTTTAACTGCCATCCGAGGAGCATTAGAGATGTTGAATTCACTGAGCACCCCTTCCATTTTAGCAGTTGATTGGAGTGCTCCGGTTGAGGGAACATAGGTTTCAATGGATGGTTTGTGATGACTCGGATTGGATGCATCTAGAAGTACGGTCAAAGTCTGTGAGCAAAAATAATCAAAGAGAAAGTTAGTTTTTCCATAATTGGATTCATAGTTTTGGTGCCATAAGCATCTTGCTTATGTAGTAAAATGGGTGTTGTTTTCTAACCTCCTCTCAAACTAGAACTAAGCTTACAACCTCTTGTTCGGCTCCAAGGTAAAGTGACAACTCTTCCACTGGCTTCAGGTTCTAAAGTAGTGTCGCAGACATTAATGAATCTTTTAAATTTCTGAATGCTTCTTCACATTCAATTGTCTGTCCAAAGCATTGGTTTTTCCTTATTGCCTAAGAGAACACTGAGCACTTATCACCTGACTTTGGGATGAAACAATTGAGCCCAAAAATACAGCCGTCAGTCTTTAAATTTCCTTGGTGTTCGATGGGGGATACATGTCTAAGATCACCTATACCTTTTTTGAATTGGCTTTTAATCCCTCGGGAGTCAATAAGAAGCTGAGAAATTTGTTGCTTGATGCCCTAAAGGTGCACTTGGAAGGATTTCACCTCATTTTAAATTTTTGAGTGTCTCAAATGTCTCCTTTGGATCTTCGATGTGAAATTCAAACTTTTTTTGACTAGAAGATTGTGGACTGACACCTTAATGTTCCTTCCCGTTTGATTAGAAAAAAATGCATGCATGAGACACTTATAGGTCACCCAAGGATTTTTTAGTCTAAAGGGCATTACACTAGTACAAAATATGACTTGTGCAGTAATAAATGTCATTTTCTCTGTGCCAGTCATGTGCTTATTTATCTAGTTGTAACTGGAGTAAGTGTCGAGGAAACTCATCACCGGGTATCTGACTGATGTGTCTACCAAGGTGTCACTCATTGGCAAGGGGTAGGTGTCCTTTAGGCAAGCGACATTGAGGTTGGTGAAGTCGACGCACATTCACCACTTGTCAGTGGCTTTCTTGACCATGACGATGTTCGAGCCAGTGTTTAACAACTTCTACACCTTTGCCTCTATTAGTTTGGCAACAGTTCTAGCAGTCGATCAGATCTTCTGCTGGACTGTCCAAGTGTTGGGGTTGATGTTCAATCGGTGGCATGTTGTGTCAATTGAAATGCTGGACATTTCTTCTACGGTCCAAGTGAACACTTCCTGATGCTCCCGAAGCATTTTTTATCAGCTAGTTCCTGGATGATATATCAAAATGTCCACTGATTTGGAAAACTTTGCCATGCTCTTAATTGAAAACAAGTGACTGGAGGATGGCTTAGCTGGTCTCGAGACCCCCTCCTTCTGGATCTGGATGTTGAATGGTTTATGGTTGATTCTCAAAACTGCTCACAAATAACAACTTTTAGACTACTCCAAGTTTTTTCTGGATTGTTATTAGTTCCCCGTCCCCCAAGAATTTTAATGCCACATGGTCGGTAGAATTCACAGCTTGGTAGTTGTTCAAGAGTGGCTAACAAAAGGTAGCATTATAGTTCGTCAGAGGCTCTACTACATGGAAATCCTTTATGCTTATACTACCATCCTGATTCTCCCTAATAGATGGTGAAGCCAACAAGGCCCAATGCCTTCTTTCATTCTCTGGAGAATCCAAACAATGGACCGACATGTGTTGTCAACCAGTCGGTCTTTGAGCCGATCTTATCAAACACTATTTTGAAGAGGATATTCACAGAAACTTCCTTTGTTGACGAGAATAATACCTACATAGAAGTTGATGATCGGTGTTGTGATAACGGTCACTTCATTTTAAGGGTTCCCCTTCGGTGGGAGATCTGCATCTGTGAAGATAATTTGTAAGCAAATACATGTGTAAGGGACGAAGAAGCATATCTCTCTTGAGAATTGTGTCTTTAAGCTAGAGAGTAGGGGTCCTCCCCCAAAGATGGCAGGGATTATTCTTGCTACATGGATCTCATTTTCCTTGACAGGTCCATTAGAGGGATCTCCTGCTGGCGCTTCACCCCGCCACCATCTATCATGTCGACCACAACAAATTTTTTGAGTATTCTAGTGTAGATGAGTTCTTTGATCAAGTTTCAAAGGTGACAACATTCCTCCATGTTGTGACCATAATCATAGTGATATTGACGGTATCTCTTCAGATCTTGTAAGACCATACCAATTTCAGTGGTAAGGTCAGATTGAATTATTACTTGTTTAGATGACCTGTACTATTTGGGCCATCGACACGTTGAGGGGTGTCAAACCCTTTATTTCTCTGTAAACATGTGGTCACTCATAATATTGAATGGGTCATTGATTTGAGCGTTGCTTTCAGTCATGCTTGCCTCGTCCATTCTTCTGATAATCCAGGGATCGAGAGTGTTGCTTCTATGACCGGCGGAAGACTAATTGTCCTTTGCCTTTCGTGGTTCACCTCACTCTTTCTGCTTCTTTGAGGGATGGTTAGGCGAACCCTACTTATCCTTTGGAGAGTCCTTGATGTCTTCTTCGGCAAGTATGTGCTTGTTCATGATCTTCAATACTTCGACAAAAGTAGTTTTTCTAGATAGATTTAGGTCATACCTAAATCACTTGCTTCAAACTCCTCACTTCAAAGCTATTCTGGCTATTTCCGGATTCAAATTTCTAACTTTCAACATCTCATTGTGAAGTGGGTGATGTAGGCTCATAGGCTCTCATTTTCTCCCTACTTGAGGCCAAGTAGGGTGTCCGAGTCTTTCCTCGGCTTCTACACCTTTAAGAAGTGCAAAACAAAGAATCTCTTAAACTCGTAGTAACTTATGATGGTTTTGATTTGTATACCGTTGAACCACTAAAGCACAGAATCTTTTAGAGTGGTTAAGAAGAGATGCATATTATAGGGTCATCAATTTGGAGCAAACGGACGAATGATTCAAACGACATGACCTTGTCGACAACGTTGGTCCTCCCTTTGTAAGGATCCAGGCAAGGAGTCCTTAGCCTTGGTTGGGGTATCACCTCTTTGATTCAGTGAGTAAAGGACCCTCCTGTGAGCAGTCGGACTGGCACTCGAATTTTTTCTTCCCATTGCCTATTTTTCTACGCAGATGCGGTTGTGTGGGTGTGTTGGGGCTCGCCTTGTCCTTCTTTCTGCTTGTTGCTGACTAGTTGTGTGAGATAGATAGGTACTCTGGTGGGGGCCTTTGAGGACAAACCCCTCGAGGTTTTACTTCCAAACAAGGCACCTACTTGTTCCTTCGGGTGATTGCTGGCTGGAGGACCTCAAATTGCTCCATTATAAGGGCCATTAGGGCTTGTAAGCTCTATACCTTAGCATGGAAGTCTGGTTACGTAGCATCTCTTTTGAGTTCCACGTGTGTTATCTCTCTTTGGGAAGTTTCTCCTTCATAGTTAACTCCACTTCTCTTCTGAAGAATGTCCATGCTCATCACACCACCTTTCCATATGTTGAATCCCATATTATCTCTTTGTGAACACGGATCGAGAGTTAGAGTCAAGTGAATGAGAGAAAATAAAGTAGAGTGGGTCAAAACTTTACTATCGGAGGAACCGCGGGAGAGTCCAAATGGTTTACCTCCCCATTGGTCATCATTTGTCTCTTAATTTATATGCATATATTTTGTACAATTACAGAAATGTGGGAACAATTATGCAACCCATTCTTAATATAATTAATGCTCTGATTAATTATATGGATTTTATATTATATCTGATGGTAATTGACCGGTTAATTTGCTTGACTTTGACAGGTTGAGACAGCCAGTTTAGTGGTGACTTTGTCTTGTGTTGGTAGACCAAGGCATCTGGTCGAGTGTTGATTCATCCTTCATGGTGAAAAATGGGTCACCTGATTAGTCGTAGTCAAGGGTTATCATCGTGCATTTTTTGTTTGACTCCAGTCTTATAGAGCCTGCATCTTCATCTGCTAGGTCGGTTCGTTGCATCGACTGTATATTCACTTTCGTAAGGTCATGGGTGAATCTTGTCACTGTCTATGTGAGAGATCTGTTGAGACTCACTGCGGGGATGATTTGCGCCTCACTTTTGGCAGATTTTATCACTATCAAGTGGGAAAACATTTGTAGAGCTTTAACCTATCCCAGATTTAGAGACACGACTTCTCATGCTTTATATTGAATGGCCGATCAATCACTTACCTCAGAGGAAAGGTTATTACTCTCAATCATTTGTTTTCTTTGAGATTTGTGTCGTTCTGGTGTATACAGGTTTAAAAGGGTTTTTCTGAAAGCCGAAACTGTCTCGAACCAAGCCTATGTTTTATACTAATTTCAGTTTTCCTTAAAATCACTTGTAAGAATATAAATTCTTGCATTCATTTTACATCAAATTAAAGAACTTCAAATTATTTTAACTTGGCTATATTTTAATTACACCGCATTCAATTTTTAGAGAACCAAAGAATCCGTAAATTTTGCCCAAATTCTGCTACCAAATAAACCTTTATTGTTGACAAAATCATTACAAAATATAGTTTTGATCTTCTTTTTTTTTCTTTTATATTATGCTTGATATATACATATTTCAAAATCAAAACACATTAAAAGTCCGCATAAAAGTGAGTAAGAAATTTTAGAATTACCTCCACTAAATTAGATATTTTACACCTTTACCTGATGTAGAGCTTTACGCACAGGCAATGGTAAAGACTTTTTTCTATTCTTTAATCTATTTAATAATTTAGTACTATATATAATCTTTATAACAAAAGCGCTTAACCTCGATCAAGCTAGTGGGATTGACCAGATTTAACACTAGTCAGATTTATGGTCTGTTTGGGGCAGTTGCAGCTTATCAATAATCTGTTGCTAAGTAGTTGATCCAGATAAGCTACTGATCAGCAGCTGATCTAGATTAGTTGGCTGGTTGTTTGATTTGTGCGTTTGGAAAACAGTTGATTTGCAGTCGTTTCTATATAAATGATCATTCAGCCACTGTGCAGAATAAACTGGTTGACTGTTTAGTTTGTGTGTTTGAAAAATAGTTTCTAACACATCCTCCAGCCAAAGCAAACATAAAAATGGAGCAACCTTACACAACCATTCGGAAAGGAGAATCGTGCAACGACTCATTCACCCAATTTTCCTCGAAATTATTCAAAAAACATAAAATATCCCAAAGAATAAAAAAAAAAATAGAAAACATCCCATTATAGATAACCCATTGCAACAAAAAAAATCCCTCAAAAAATATAGAAAACATTGCATTATAGATATTCCAACCAAAAGTGAGCCAACTCACAACAAGCAATCCAGCGAGAGGCGAGGGACATTACCTAGGGCAAGAGTGATCGAACAACCTACGATAAGAGCAAATCGAGCGAGAGGTGAGGAAGAGAGGTGAGGGACAATACCAGAAGGGGCAAGATCGATCAACCTAGAATAAGAGCGATCGCACAAGGGAGGAGACGAACAGAAGGGCACGAGATTAAATAATTCCCTTGAAGCGGGTCGCGGGGTTGATCCCACGACCGCGTCTATTAAAGAAATTAGAACGATATTTCCCAACAAGTACTCCGAACGCACGAAACAAACGGCGTCNAGGTGAGGGACAATACCAGAAGGGGCAAGATCGATCAACCTAGAATAAGAGCGATCGCACAAGGGAGGAGACAAACAGAAGGGCACGAGATTAAATAATTCCCTTGAAGCGGGTCGTGGGGTTGATCCCACGACCACGTCTATTAAAGAAATTAGAACGATATTTTCCAACAAGTACTCCGAACACACGAAACAAACGGCGTTGCAACGCTTTCAAAAAGCCGCTTGCGCCTATAAGCTGCCCCCAGCGGGCCCTTAGTCAATCTCACAAATCTTCAAAATTATTTTTAATTTATTAATATTAATCATATATAATGATTTCTTTTTATCTATTCTAAATATTATAACTAAATGTAATTAGCACTCCATAATATTTTAATTAACTATTGTTTAAAAGTTTATTAATCTAATTAATAATAAAGTTNCGGGCCCTTAGTCAATCTCACAAATCTTCAAAATTATTTTTAATTTATTAATATTAATCATATATAATGATTCCTTTTTATCTATTCTAAATATAAAAACTAGATGTAATTAACACTCCATAATATTTTAATTAACTATTGTTTAAAAGTTTATTAATCTAATTAATAATAAAGTATTATTTAATCAAATTAAATGACAAATGATATTATTTTATTTATTTTAATAATTTGCATATAATTAGTGCTAATTAATAAATTAATTAAAAAATAAAAATTATAAATTTATCTCAGAATCTTTCTAAATTGAAAATGTTTTCTACTTCCAACCCCCTTTGATTAAGGGTTCGTTGGGGGGCACGTCCTAGATGCGTGCGTAAAACACGTCTTTTTGGTTAATATAAGACCGCGGCCTGTGCCCTCAGTCCCGCAGTCGAGCGTTTCACTGTGATTTTTTACTTTACCTACCCCTGCTTTTCTCATCCCAGCTTTTCCCCTAAAAGTTCTGCGCTCTGAGAAAAAAAGGGAGATCGTAATATACGATCCATCATGCTTGTTCCTTCTAACACTTATCTCTTCCCTCTTATCACCTGTGATCTGCCCTCTGCGCTCTGTAAGTTCTTATATTTGGTTATCGTTAGTAGGATGAGATTCGTATGGTTGTCTTTGGTTATCTTTGGTTACCGTAAAGAGCATTTCAATTTTATAAAATGTAAGGAGCATTTTATTTTTTCTTTGATTACCATAAGTAGGATGAGTTACCGTAAAGAACATTTTGATTTTATGGACGGCTTTGGTTATCTTTGGTTACCGTAAGTTCTTTCCTGGTATTTTTCTTCACTGGATATATAATGCTTGCCGATCTGCTACATTGAAATGCAAAAAATCATCTTTGTTGCTATTCTTCCTCACTAGTTATATAATGAATCTCTATCTGATAAATTGGAATGCCCAAATTCTTTTTCCTGCTATTTTCCCTGATTGATAAGTGTGTCGGCACTATTTTTGNATATAATTAGTGCTAATTAATAAATTAATTAAAAAATAAAAATTATAAATTTATCTCAGAATCTTTCTAAATCGAAAATGTTTTCTACTTCCAACCCCCTTTGATTAAGGGTCCGTTGGGGGGCACGTCCTAGCTGCGTGCGTAAAACACCTCTTTTTGGTTAATATAAGACCGCGGTCTGTGCCCTCAGTCCCGCGGTTGAGCGTTTCACTGTGATTTTTTACTTTACCTACCCCTGCTTTCCTCATCCTAGCTTGTTCCCTAAAAGTTCTGCGCTCTGAGAAAAAAAGGGAGATCGTAATATACGATCCATCATGCTTGTTCCTTCTAACAGTTATCTCTTCCCTCTTATCACCTGTGATCTACCCTCTGCTCTCTGTAAGTTCTTATATTTGGTTATCGTTAGTAGGATGAGATTCGTATGGTTGTCTTTGGTTATCTTTGGTTACCGTAAGGAGCATTTCAATTTTATATAATGTAAGGAGCATTTCATTTTTTCTTTGGTTACCATAAGTAGGATGAGTTACCGTAAAGAACATTTTGATTTTATGGACGGCTCTGGTTATCTTTGGTTACCGTAAGTTCTTTCCTGGTATTTTTCTTCACTGGATATATAATGCTTGTCGATCTGCTACATTGGAATGCAGGAAATCATCTTTGTTGCTATTCTTCCTCACTAATTATATAATGAATCTCTATCTGATAAATTGGAATGCCCAAATTCTTTTTCCTGCTATTTTCCCTGATTGATAAGTGGTAAAAGATGGAATGTGCATTAGTAGTGAAAAATTTCATTCACTTAAGTGTCGGTTTATGTGGTGATGAACAGTCTATAATGTAAGATCAATGTAAGCCATCACTATAAAATAGAAATATTTTCGTAGGATTTGGTTTCTCAGTATTTTAATGTAGAAGTGTGGAATTATGTTTCTTTCTAATTTACTTCGTTTGCAAGTATCAATATAGGGTCTTGTATAAAAAAAATTCTTCAACGAGAGCTCCAAATGTCTAGATGCAACACCTAGTAACTATTTTTTTGCCTTTTATTTTATTAATGAACAGTTTATCATGCCACAAATAAATATGAATGATTTTTTTGAGTAGAAGCTCTGCATATATATAACTCTTTTCCTGCTAAAAAAGACATTTTAACATGAAAGAGTGAGAAAGGGTTGGACAGTTGGCAATTTGCTTCTTGATAATACATGTCCTATCCTAACTGGATCCGTGATTGATAATAAATATTTATAATGTTTTTTTCAGTGCACTTGTTGTGAAATTCAATCTAAATTATTTATTCTTCTAGCTACCCTAATTTGAATAGCATTTTGGCAATTGCATTTTACTTTGGATTTATTCACTCATGCTATGTTAGCTGTTTTCAAATTCTACATTTTAGCTTGAAACACTGTTGCTCAGTATTGCCTAATATTAGTAAACATACCTGAAGATTTGAATCATGTTTTTATTAGTTTCATTATGGCTAAGAACAAAGAAGTTGCTACGTCAACAATGTGGGATAAAGATGTCACAAACATTTTTTGCAAACTATGTATTAAGAAGATTAAAATTGGTAATAGACCTACCACCTATTTTAACAAATAAGAGTGACAAAATATTTTGAAGAAGTTCAAGGAAATGATTGGGTGTGAGTACGACAGGTTAAAATTCAAAAACAAGTGGGATCAGCTAAAGAAGGACTGGAAGTTATGGAAGAAACTGAAACGAGAATCCACGAGATTGGGTTGGGATTTGACCTATCAAATGTACCATGGATGCTTCAGAGGAATGGTGGGTTGAGAAGCTAGAGGTAATAATCCCCCCATACTCTTCAGTTAATTATCATTTAGCTTTCTATTTTGTCTAATCTACCCTCATTCATATTGCACGCAGCACCAACAACAAAAAAATTTAAGGTGTTTGGAATTGACCCAGAATTAGAAGATAAATTGGATGTAATGTTCAAGGGGGTCATCACTACGGGTCAGAATACCTTCAACCCAAGTGAGCTGGGGTTTGATGGCATATCAATTGACTTGATATCTAATCAGGTTATGGCTTCTGCTGAAGGTCCAAGTATAAACCCGAGGGAGCTCGAATCCACATGCCAATTGAAGAGGTGTAAGATGGAAAAAAAATTAAAAAAAAAAGTATTCATGTAGAGCTCAATAGACAGACTGATAGAAGTATTGGTAGCTCCACAACCTGTTGAACCAGAAGTGGATGATCCCAATGTTGACCGTTTTATGAACCTTTTAGAAGAATGTTGTATTTGTGGATTTTTAATGATATGTCAGCTTTTTGTTTACTTTTATCTGAAAGACATTGATATGTGTTTTGGGCCTGAGCTTTTTGTTGAATTATTTGAAAGAAAGTGATATGTAGAACTCTTTTTAAAATTACGTAGTATATGTGTTAATTGTTTGATTTTTAAATATTAGCATTTTTTAACCTCTATCTTCTTTTCTTTGTTTATTCATATCAAATTATTTTTTCTGGATGAATCGATATCAAGAACGCCGCAAAAGAATGGCGCCTGCAATTGCTATATTACAGTTAGAATACTATCGCCCTGCCATTGATCGAACACCACGCATGACCTCGTCCTTCATTGGGGCAAAATGGGTAGGCGAAATGCTAGATGGACATCCCATAAGGTTCAACAACATATTCCGGATGAGCGTACCGATTTTTTTTTATCCTTTGCATGAGCTGTGTATCGAACATGGTCTCGGAGGTTCGTCAAGAACTACCACAAGTGAGGTATTAGCAATTACATTATACATTTTATCTCAGACTGAATAGATTAGAGGAGCTATGGAACGATTCTAGCATTCTTCAAAGACAATCAGTCGATACTTCTTTGAAGGATTGAAAGCCCTAATTAGTTTAGCTATCAAAATAATTAAGCTAGAAGATCTGTCATTCAGTTCTACTCCTGAAAAAAATAGCTAATGACCCACGTTACATGCCATATTTCAAGGTTAGTTTCTTTAATCTATAATGCTTACTTCTAAACATTAATTTTCCACAATTACTTCAAATCAATAGCAAATGCAAACAAACAGAACTGCATTGATGCAATTGATGGTACACACATGGACGTCCGACTCCTTAGTGATGAGAAGGTGGCCTACATACGTCGATGTGGTTCTCCAACCCAAAATGTTATGGCCGTTTGTGACTTTAACATGTGCTTCACGTTTGTGATGGCTGGATGGGAAGGTAATGCTCATGACAACCTTCTTTTTGCCTATGC
>JXCR01075155.1:39082-60310 GCA_002079205.1 Phalaenopsis hybrid cultivar | reverse complement strand
TTTTCTCCATGGATTCTGAGTAGTTTTCTTTATCTTTCTTCTTAAAATGATAAGTAATTATGTTTTGGACAGAAGTTGTGGAAAGTATTGATCTTCAATGATGGAAGAAGTTGTGATGATTTAAATCCATGCACTTCATTTACTTCTTAATTTGGCCAATCCAGATGTTAAATTTTGTTGTGAGAACAAGTAAGAACCTGGCTGGTATTGTCTCAGTCAACAATTGGAAAGAATCAGATGAGGTTGTATGGATGAGGATGTAGTTCATATGATTGAGTGCAAATAAATAGGGAAATAGTCATTGAAGGGTGTAGAGTAAGAGGACTTTAAAGTGACAGGTTAAAGCCCCCAACTTGCTTTATTGTTTTATGTTCTGATACGAGATGTTAGCCCTCAGGTGGAGGGAATCGAGGAAACTCTAGAGTGAGAGCTAGTATCTTCCCTGCCTAACTGGTCTTCAGAACTATTCAAAATTAAATTAGCCAATGTTCTTATAGCATCTCTAGTAAGGGTAAAGAATATTATTGCTCCTATTTGGCACAACACAATTTGTATACTTGCACAACAGAATTCCTATACTTATTACTGTTTCATAACAAGAAGAAAGATATTTTCATATTTAGTGCTTTTTTTTTCTACAAAAACTCTAGTTATCTTTTTAAATTTTTATTGCTCTATCAAAATATTGAAAATACCAAAATTATTTAAATTTTTATTACTACAAAAATCATCTTTAGTTTAGATAAT
Organism: Phalaenopsis hybrid cultivar; assembly: GCA_002079205.1. NCBI lineage: Eukaryota > Viridiplantae > Streptophyta > Magnoliopsida > Asparagales > Orchidaceae > Phalaenopsis > Phalaenopsis hybrid cultivar. The sequence goes on along the minus strand of JXCR01075155.1, from coordinate 59,563 downwards.
TATCTTTTTTATTAAAAATAGAAATTTTGCTATTCAATAGTACATATTGTGTATTCTCCCTATGGGTTCGATATTCTGGTCTTAATTAAAAAGTCATATATTACTTGATAATGATATGTATAATTGCGTAGTATCACAATATATATAAATTAAAAGTTAAATTTTTATTTTTCTTCAGGATCAATTCTTTGGTTTTGTTGCAAAGTAAAGAAATATAAATGGAATATAATCTGAATTATTGTTGTACTGTGCATATTAGCAGTATCTAAGGATCAAGTTTTTGGCGTCGTTGTCGGGGATCGATTGTNTATTGTGTATTCTCCCTATGGGTTCGATATTCTGGTCTTAATTAAAAAGTCATATATTACTTGATAATGATACGTATAATTGCGTAGTATCACAATATATATAAATTAGAAGTTAAATTTTTATTTTTCTTCAGGATCAATTCTTTGGTTTTGTTGCAAAGTAAAGAAATATAAATGGAATATAATCTGAATTATTGTTGTACTGTGCATATTAGCAGTATCTAAGGATCAAGTTTTTGGCGTCGTTGTCGGGGATCGATTGTTTTTAAAAGCAAATTTTTATTTTTAGAAAGTCTTATTTAAACTTTAAGTTATCTTATCTTATCTTAGTTTGCTTTGTTTATTTTATTCTATTTTATTATATGTTGGTGTATGCGTAATTCAGGTTCTGAAGGGACTAGTGCCCTACGATTCTGAATTAGAAAGAACTATTAGAAAAATCAGAAAAACCGAATTAGAAAGAACTATTAGAAAAATCAGAAAAACCAAAGAAATTATAAATTTTCAAAAATCTTACTAGAAATGACAAACCAAAATAATCAAAATGTTAAAATTCATCAAGAATTTAGACCTTTAAGAGATTATGCCAAGACAGACCAAAATAATCAAAATGCTGAAATTCATCAAGATTTTAGACCTTTGAGAGATTATGTCAACCCTACTATAGATGAAAAAACCAAAATAATCAAAATGCTGAAATTCATCAAGAGTTTAGACTTTTAAGAGATTATGCCAACACTACTATAGATNTTCTGAAGGACTAGTGCCCTACAATTCTGAATTAGAAAGAACTATTAGAAAAATCAGAAAAACCAAAAAATTATAAATTTTGACGAATTAGAAAGAACTATTAGAAAAATCAGAAAAACCAAAGAAATTATAAATTTTCAAAAATCTTACTAGAAATGACAAACCAAAATAATCAAAATGTTAAAATTCATCAAGAATTTAGACCTTTAAGAGATTATGCCAAGACAGACCAAAATAATCAAAATGCTGAAATTCATCAAGATTTTAGACCTTTGAGAGATTATGTCAACCCTACTATAGATGAAAAAACCAAATAATCAAAATGCTGAAATTCATCAAGAGTTTAGACTTTTAAGAGATTATGCCAACCCTACTATAGACGAACTTCATTGTAGTATTAAAATATCTACTGTAGTGGAAAATTCATTTGAGCTTAAACTTGCTATTATCCAAATGGTATCAAATAATCAGTTTGGGGGATCACTAACTANGCAAGTTGGAGCATTGTGCCGAAACCCTAGCAGAGCAACCAGGGAGACAGCCGCCAACCTTCATGATTTTATTATAGATATATGAAACCCTTATGCCGAAACCCTTATCTTAAAAAGTATGTGTAAGATGTTAGAGAGGTGCTTCCCTTTATAAAGGCCCTCTCCTGTCACCTTCCTTCTCTTTGTACTTGGCTACATTTAATGAATTGGAGCTATGCTCCTTACATAAAAAATATATATATATGTATATATATTAAAAAGTTAAACACTTATTTTTCTTTAGGATCAAGTTTTTATTTTTGTTGCAAAATAAGAAAATATAAGTGAAAAATATAATCAGAACTATTATTATATAATTGCATATAAGCAGTTTCGGGATCAACCGCCATGGCCACAGATCAAGGACAATCTCAATTACCACATTTAGCCTCTTCAGAGGTCAATCAACAGGAGATTATACATATCACAGATTAAAGAAGAGAAGTTGCCTTAAAAAACAGAGATGAGCAGCAAAATAAGGATTTTCCATCATGCGTCATGCTAGAAAAGGAATTTAAGCAAATGGTCAAACAAGTTTGGGAAGCCTTAACCCAATCCAAGGGTGGTGCATTGGTTTTAATAGGTAAACCTTTCCCAGAATAATTTGATGTCGTACCCTTCCCTAAGTGGTTTGTGTCCCCAAACTTTAAGATATTTGATGAGACTAGAAATCCCAAACAGCACATAGCACATATTCGAGCACAACTAGAGGTAATAAAGCTTTACTCCTCCAAAAGTTTGTCACCAGCCTATCATAGATTACTTTCAATTGGTTCGCCAATTTGCCCAAACAATTAGTTAAAACATTCACTGAAATGAAGCACTTATTTGTGAAAAGATTTGTCGGAGCGCAACATCATGTGTCTGTTAGAGATCTCATGATGGAAAAGAAAAAGCCCAACGAGACTTTAGAGGATTACATCTTGAGGTGGATAAACCTTAGCATGAAATGTGAACCTCAGCTACAGGAACAACACACGATTGAGATCTTACTTAAGAGCATTCAGAGGCCAGTAGCTTTCATGCTTAAGGGACTCACCATTAAATCCTTCAAGAAGCTACTCAATAAAGCCAACAGTCTTCGAGAAGAATTAAACATATTTATTCTAACAAGAAATCCAAAGAAACCAAGATATTTGTGAAGAATTCCGGAACCGTGGAAACTGTTGATAAAAGAAAACAAACAATAAAGATACATGTAGAAAATCCTCATCAATCATCATCAAAGAACACTAACAACAAACACAACAGTATGGCTAGTCTAGCCAGCAACCGTCTCAGTAAGGATCATACCGAGCATAAAATAAGAAAATGAACATTGCAGAATGTAGGAAAGTGGTGTATTACTTCAAAGATGAAGTCGTGCCCAAAATGTTCAGAAGTCTGATGAAGAAGACTGAGTTCAGACAACTAGATCCAAAGAAACCCGAAGAGGTCGACAAGAAAGATCAACCAAATTATTGTCCTTATCATATATTTCCTTGACACACTATAAAAGATTGTTTCATCTTCACGATCGGATCGAGAGGAATCTTAGAGAAGAGAATATAATGATCCCAAAAGAATATTTAAAAGAACTTGCAAAAGGTTCCATAAATATGATTTTATTTGAGCCAATCTCTCCAATCAACCCATATACTGAAAAAGATGGATGGAGTATAGTTTAGAGGAAATCATCTACGAAAATAATGAACCAGATTCAAAATGCAACAAGACAAGCCACCATTCAGAGTCTTCAGCATGCCAAGCCAGAGAAGAAGATTTTATCACGAGATCCGTCATCATTAAAGGCAAAAAAGAAGAAGAATACCACCACAAAGACTGATAGGACGTGAGGATAGGATAGGGGCTGCCTCTGCTAGATTAGTTGTGTTGGATTCAGGGAAGAAAATCCTCGAACCCCTGACCTTGTGCAAATATATTTTGATCCCTCTCACGTTTTATGAATATAATGATTACAATTTTTACTACATTTTAATTATTTTTGGTAATAACGAAATTGATGTTTCCCAATTTAACTTTGATCTCGATTCCAAAAATGATTCTCAAATCATACTTGAGGCAGATAAACTCACCAACAAGATCAAAGAAGACATCAACAATACCGCTTACAATAGCGTCGAGAGTGAGGAACCAATCCTCTAACGCCACTGTGCACCGCTTGCCATCAACTCAAATCTTTATGACAAAGAAGAAATACTGGAAGATTCAACAATAATATCTCAAAAAGAAGAAATTACAAAAGTAAACTTGAAGAGTGGGAGACTATTACCCCCAAGAATAGCTTCAACAGATATAGGAAAGCAAATAATAACTCAAGAAGGGCTACCTTTACCTCTGTCAATGGAAGAACCCCTTAACCAAGAAAAAATGGGAGGATCATATAAAGTGGATTACAACATGCTAGCTAGTATTAAGAAGTTACCGACTATATTAAGCATCTACAACGCTCTGATCATGTCAAATAAGATGAGAGACTCTCTGGTTACCGCTTTGTTCAACCCAGAGATTTGTTTAGCCCAGTTGGCCAGCACATCCTCAGATGAAGTTCTCGTTGAAAGAATATTATGGAGTAACCTTCACAAATGAAGACTTGTTGTTCGATACCACCGATCACAATCGTCCGCTTTACATCTCTGCTAACATTGGTAGATTTGTGTTGCACAGAATTTTAGTAGATCCTGGAGCTTCCCTCAACTTGATGAGTCTACAGAAATTGGCCTATTTGGAAATTGAAGATAAGGAACTTACAACCAATAAAATGATGCTATGTGGATCCAACCAAATGGTAAAGAGAGCACTTGGATCAATTACATTGCTAATGAAGGTTGGAGAACTAGTAACAAATGCTAAATTTCATATCATCGATGACGAGACCTGTTTCAACACTCTACTGGGTTGATAGAGGATTCATGAGCACAACATGGTTCCGTCATCTCTACACCAGTGCATCAAGTACTACAAAGAGGGATAAGAGCATTGCATCAAGGGAGAACTACAACAATTTTTAGTGCATGAAGTTGGCATTCATGTAGATGACACTTACTACGCGCCATAAAAAAATGTCTTCTCTCATGAAATTATGATAATTAAAGGTAAAGATTTAGAAGAATCACAAAGAGGAAGCCATTAAAATCCGCTTCAATAATCTTCCGCCACTCTTTTGCAGTAAATTGGGGGGGTTATTTTAGTTCGCGCACCTAAGGTCAACGTCGGGGACTTGGACAAAGGAAAAGTCAACTTAATTGTTGAACAGACTAAACCGACTGTCAACATTAGTGATGAAGACAGTTTGAAAGATGAAATAATGATGACAATATAGAAGAAACTTTTTTATGAGATATCCTTAGAAGATTTTGAGAAAAGTGAATATAAGATAATGTTTGATCGGATAAACCTCTATGTGAACAATATGACCCTTACTCCGATTCACCCTTAAAAGGTCGAGAGTTTAGACCTTTAAGAGATTATGCCAATGGCAGACAAATAATCAAAATGTTAAAATTCATCAAGAATTTAGACCTTTAAGAGATTATGCCAAGACAAACCAAAATAATCAAAATGCTGAAATTCATCAAGATTTTAGACCTTTGAGAGATTATGTCAACCCTACTATAGATGAAAACAAACCAAAATGATCAAAATGTTAAAATTCATCAAGAATTTAGACCTTTAAGAGATTATGCCAATGGCAGACCCCTACTGTAGATGAACTTCATTGCAGTATTCAAAAACTTACTGTAGTGGCTAATTCATTTGAGCTTAAACTTTCTATTATCCAAATGGTATCAAATAATCAATTTGGGGGAAGACCAACTAAAGATTCAAACTTACATATGGTGTATCAGCTGTTGCCATAAGATTTATGCTATTTTCTTTTTCNAATTCCCTGTGGGTTCGATATTCAGGTCTTAATAAAAAAGTCCTATATTACTTGATAACGATACATATACTTCTGTAGTATCTCAATATATAAATAAATTAAAAGTTAAATTCTTATTTTCTTTAGGATCAAGTTTTTGATTTTGTTGTAAAGTAAGGAAATATAATCTTAATTATTGTTGTACTTTGCATATTAGCAGTATCAAAAGAGATCAAGTTTTTAGCGTCGTTGTCGGGGAATCGAAAACAAAATTTCTATTTTTAGAAAGTCTTATTTAAACTTTAAGTTATCTTATCTTATATTATTTTGTTTTGTTTATTTTATTTTATGATAGTGTATGCATAGTTCAGGTTCTAAAGGACTAGTGTCCTATGATTTTGAATTAGAAAGAACTATTAGAAAATTTNACCCTACTGTAGATGAACTTCATTGTAGTATTCAAAAACCTACTGCAGTGGCTAATTCATTTGAGCTTAAACTTACTATTATCTAAATGGTATAAATAATCAGTTTGGGGGATCTCCAACTGAAGATCCAAATTTACATCTTGCCAATTTTGTAGAATTGTATGCTACATTTAAATACGATGGTGTATCAGATGATGCCCTAAGACTTAGTTTATTTCCTTTCTCACTGAGGAATAAAGCTAAGATGTGGTTGAATTCATTAGCACCTAGGTTTATTAGAATATGGGGTGATTTAGCACAAAAATTCCTTACTAAATATTTTCCACCATAAAAAATTGTGAAACCTAGAAATGATATTACATCTTTTAATCAACTTGAAGGGGAATCTATTTATGAAGCATGAGAAATATTTAAAGAACACTTAAGAAAGTGTCCACGCAATGTTGTACCAAATTAATTAATAATTCAAACATTTCATAATGGATTAGTTGGATCTCTTAGATCAATTATCGATGTCACTGCTGGTGGTTCAATAATGTCAAAACCATTTCATGACGCCTATGCTTTAATTGAAAAGATGGCTATAAATAATTTTCAATGGCCTTATTAGAGGGTGAATCCTAAGAAAGTAGCCAATATTCATGAAACTGATGCATTTACTATATTAGTAAAACAAGTTACAGCAATTTCAAGAGTGTTCGACCAACTTGGAATGAATTTTTCTCAACAAATTTCCATGATTGAAGAGAATTCATTAGGTCAAATGGTAGATTCTCAAGCATCATTAAAAACTTTGAATGTCATAAGTAACAAGCAAAATAACCCATGTTCAAATTATTATAACACAAGTTGGAAAAACCATCCCAACTTAACTAGAACTCCAATTTGGGTGGTAATAATTAGTAATAGGGGAACAACCAAGTAAACACATTGGGAAACTGGAACAATAAATGGAATAATAATTATAGATCTACTTATACTTGAGGTTTCAACAGTAATACACAATTTAAAGAGAAGAAGTTATCTATAGAAGAAGTGGTGTTACAAATGGGAAATCAATTACAAAGTCAAGGAGCTACAACTAGAAATATTGAGAATCAACTTGGGCAAATAGCAAATTCATTAAGTAATAGATCCCAAAGAACACTTCCTCGTAATACTGAATCAAATCCAAAATAACATACTCAAGAGCAAGTAAAAGTCGTTCAACTTAGAAGCGAAAGAGAGTTAGAAGGTAGGGTTCCAAAAGAAATTGAAGTTGAGAGAGAAGAAATTGAAGAATGAAAAGAGGACGCTCCAAAAGATTTTGAAAGACCTATTTCTCCACTAAAAATTGATTTGGAAAAACCTCCACCTTCATTTCCTCAGAGACTTTGTCAGCAAAAGTTGGATAAGCAATTTTTAAAATTTATGGAAATATTTAAGAAACTTACAATTAATATTCCATTTGTTGAAGCGTTAGAACAATTGCCAAGCAATGTAAAGTTTATGAAGGATATTCTCAACAGGAAAAAGAAATTTGAAGATAATGAGACTATTGCATTTAGTGAGGAGTGCAGTGCTGTAATTCAGAAAAAGCTTCCTGAAAAGCTTAAAGATCCTGGTAGCTTTACAATTCGATGTGTAATAGGAGACAAATTTTATTAGAAAGCTTTAAGTGATTTAGGTGCAAGCATTAACCTTATGCAATTATCAATATTCAAAAGATTGTGATTAGGAGAAATAACCCCATTTACTGTAACTCTGCAGCTAGCAGATCGTTCGATAACATACCTTAAAAGTGTTATAGAAGATGTCCTAGTGAAAGTGGATCAATTTATCTTTCATGTTGATTTCATTGTGCTAGATATGGAGGAAGATAAAGAGATACCTATCATTTTGGGGAGACCTTTCCTAGCCACAGGAAGAGTAATGATAGATGTACAGAAAGGGGAATTAACATCAGCGTCAAAGATCAAACTGTTACTTTCAATATTTCAAGATCAATGAAATATCCTGCAAAAGGTAAAGATGATGAATGTTATAGGATGGATGTTATAAGATATCTAAGTGAATGTCATTTCAAAAAAACCAATGAAGAAAAATCTGAAGAAAAAGATTTGGAACATGAGCAAGAAGAGGAATTAGATCGACGTGAAGAACTTTTTAAGGAAGCTTCAAACTATGTTTGAGAAAGTTTTGAAATTTTGGAGATGATAAAAAAAGATAAATCATTTTGTCCATTAATTGAAAAACCTCCAAAACCTGATTTGAAGTTACTTCCTGAAAATTTAAAATATGCCTTTTTAGGAGATTTCTCTACTTTACCAGTTATAATTTCTTTAAAATTAACGATGGAAAAAGAAGAAAGGTTGATGAAAATTTTGAAAAATTTTAAGAAAGCCTTTGGATGGACAATTTTTGATATAAAAGGAATCAATCCTTCAATTTGTACGCATATAATTCATATAGAAGAGATTTGCAAACCCAGAGCTTATCATCAAAGGAGACCGGATCCTGTTATGAAAGAAGTTGTTAAGAAACAATATTTAAGTGGTTAGATGCTGGAATTATTTACCCTATTTCAGATAGTGCATGGGTTAGTCCAATTCAGTTTGTTCCTAAGGCTGGAATTATCTACCCTATTTCAGATAGTGCATGGGTTAGTCCAATTCACTGTGTTCCTAAGAAAGGAGGAGTAAGTGTAACTATGAATGAACATAATGAATTAATACCTATTAGACAAGTTACAAGGTGGAAATATGCATTGATTATAGAAAATTAAATCTTGCCACTAGGAAGATCATTTTCCATTAGCCTTTCTAGATTAAATGCTGGATAAACTAGCTGGGCATAAATACTTTTATTTTATGGATGGACATATTGGTTATCACTAAATACAAATATCTCTTGAGGATCAAGAGAAAATAACTTTTACCAGTCCTTTTGGTACTTTTGCTTTTAGAAGGATGCCCTTTGGTTTATGTAATGCCCCTGCTATATTTCAAAGATGTATGATGGAAATTTTTTTGTGATTTAATTGGAAATGGGATTAAGTATTCATGGATGAACTTTTTTCATGTTTAGAACATTTATCTAAAGTTCTTAAGCGCTGTGAAGAAACAAATTTAGTCTTTAATTAGGAAAAATGCCAATTTATAGTAGCAGGAGGAATTATATTAGGTCATTAAATATTAGAAAATTTTATGGAAGTAGATCCTACTAAAATTCAAGTGATCGCTAATTTACCTTATCCAACAAACGTAAGGGAAATTAGGAGTTTTGTAGGACATGCTGGATTCTAGAGGTGATATAGGAAAGACTTTTCAAAGATTGCTAAGGCTTAATGTCATTTACTGGAGAAAGATGCAATTTTTTATTTTGATAAGGAATGCCTAAAATCTTTTAATTTTTTAAAAGAAAAATTAATCACTGCACCATATATAGTTTCACCAAACTGGGGAAAACCTTTTGAATTGATGTGTGATACTGGTGATTATGCTATATGAGCTATTTTAGGACAATTTTTGAAGTAATTTACTATGTTAGTAAAACCCTTAATGAAACTCATATCAATTATTCAACAATTGAAAAAAATTTATTAGCAATGTTATATATTTTTGATAAAGTCAGTTCATATTTAATTAGAACTCAATGTGTAGTGCATACAGATCATTCTGCTATTAAGTACTTAATGAAAAAAAAGGATCTTAAACCTAGACTTATAAGATGGATTCTTCTTTTACAAGAATTTGATTTTGAAATAGTAGATCAAAAGGGTACTGAAAATCAAATTGCTGATCATTTATCTAGGCTTGAGTTAGAAAAACCACTCTATTTTGAAAAAGAAATTAATGCACATTTTCCATATGAAAAATTGTTCATTATTAATGAGTGGCGTGTTCCGTGATATGCCGACATTATGAACTTTATTGTTAGTGATGTTTTATCAAATGGAATGACATACCAACAAAAGAGGAAATTTATTTATGAAGCAAAGACTTATTTTTGGGATGACCCATTTTTATATAAACAAGGAAAGGATTTAATTATTCGAAGATGTGTATCATTAGAAGAAACTGACGAAATTATCCAAAAATGTCATAATTCTGAATTTGGGGGATATTTTGGTGTTGATAAAATAACATACAAAATTTTACAATCCGGATTCTATGGCCTACAATTTTTAGAGATGTTAAATGCTTATATCAAAACTTGTGATAGATGTCAATGAGTAGGCAATATTTCTAGAAGAAATGAGATGCCCCATAATCATATACTAGAAGCTGAAATATTTGATGTTTGGGGATTAGATTTCATGAAAACATTTATACCATCATTCAGAAATTTATATATTCCGTTAGCAGTGGACTATGTATCCAAATGGATAGAAGTTGTTGCTTTACCTCGATGTGATGTTCAAAGTATTACAAAACTTTTGAAAAAAAACATATTTTGTTGATTTGGGATGCCGAGAAGTATCATTACTAATTGGGGAAGTCATTTCAGAAATGCCATATGGAGAAGTTATTAAAGAAATATTATATAAATCATAGGATTGCTACTGCTTATCATCCTCAGACAAGTGTTTTGGCTGAATTATCCAATCAGGAAATTGAAAGAATTATGAAAAAATTTGTGAATAAAAAAAAAATGTATTGGTCAGTCAAACTTGAATATGCTTTGTGGGCTTATAGAACTGCATACAAAACTCCTATAGGAATGTCTCCATATAGGATAATATTTGGGAAAGCTTGTTAATTACCAGTTGAACTTGAGCATAAAGCATATTAGGTGATTTAAGAGTTACAATTATAATTTCAAATATGCTAGTGAGAAAAGGTTATTGCAATTAAATGAGCTTGAAGAAATAAGGAATGAATCTTATGAGAGTGTCAAGATTTATAAGGAAAATATGAAGATGTGGCATGATTAAAGAATTCTTACTAAAAATTTTCAGTTAGGGCAACAAGTTGTGCTATATAATGCAAGTTTAAGATTATTTTCAGGCAAACTTACATCCAGGTGGCTGGGCCCATTTATTTTGATAAGAGTTTATACTTATGGTGTTGTAGAAATTAAAGATCCTAAGTCTGAGAAGATATTTAAAGTTAATGGACATAGACTGAAACCTTTTTTTATAGAGGGTTGGCATAAACTTAATGATGGAATGATGTTGGGTCAACTATAATAAGCATTGGTTACGTTGGGCTGACGACGTAAGACTAAGCGTTTTGTGGGAGGCAACTCATAGTTATCAGTGTGTTTTTATTTTGATTGTTGTTTTGTGTGTGATTAAGAAAATTAGGGTAGTATTTTTGAATCTATTATGTGTTAGTAAAGATTTTAAGACATTATTTAGTGAACAAGACATGTTAGAATAAGAATTTGGATGTTAAGTTGACTAGTGCAAAAATGTGCACTGGCGCTTAAGTGCCAGATCCAGCGCTTAAGCAAGGCAGTTTAAACCATGTGAGAAATTGAAATTAATCTTCTAGAAGGTTTAACCACCTATTAGTTTGTAAGAACATGCCAAGGAAGTTTATAAACATGTATAGGAGTTATTGGAAGGATTTAGGCATATAAATAAAAGGGTTTAGTGAAGGAATTTCACCCCAGATCATTTCTAGCCATAAAAGTCTAAGACAAAGTGAGATTTAGAGAAAATGTCTTCATGGGATAAGGATTTCAAGAAAAGGGAAGAAACCATGAGGAAAAGGTTCATTAGTCAAAGTGCACAAGAAATGTATAACGGTTTCTTAGCCGTTAGTATTGAATGGATATCAGAGAAGATCAACAAAATGGAAAAAAACTATGGCTTTATTGGAGACCAAAGTACCTGAATTGCATGCACATTTAGAGCACATTGGATGGAAATTGAGGATTTCATTTAACTACACAAGTTATATAGAGGAAGCAAATAAGGCAAAATTCATAATACAAAAGTGGATTGAAGAAGATAGTATCAGAGCTTGTCACCACCGCCCATTTTATCAACTCTATATTCCTGGAGAGACTAATGAAACACATGAATTTATTCATTTGAATGACGAATTGAATTAAGTTTAGTGTTAGAATTTGTGTTAAAAGTTGTTATTTTCAAGTGGTTTAGTGTTTAAGTCTTATTTTTAGTATTTAGGACTTCTTTATGTGTAATGATTGTTGTGTATTTTTATTTAGGAAAATTTTCTCATCTATGACTATTTGGAGTGAGAATTAAGTGCTTAAAAGTATCTGTACTTGTTTGTGAATTAATATAAGTTTGTTTGTGTGAAAATTTATGTTATTTTTATCCTCGAATTGAAATAGTTATTATAGTGAGTTTTAAGAGAGAGAGGGGAGTTATAGGAAGTTGAAAATAGACATTTAAGTGCTATGACACCATTTAGGGGTGGTTTACTTAGGCAAATAGTGCATTTTACATTAATTTGAAAATTTTGAAAATCATGCGCTGGCGCCTAAGCGCAACATCTCGCGCTTAAACGCGAGCCAACCCGAGAGGCAGGCGCCTAAGCGCCACTTACCCGCGCTTAAGCGCCAGTTCAGAAAAATGGGTTTGCGAATGGTTAAAAGTGAAATTTTAGCTTGAAAATCACCATTTTTATGCCTCCTGTCACCTTCAACCTCTCAAAATCGTTATTTTGGAAGGCTAGGATGCATCTAAAGTGAAGATTTATTGGTGGAATTAATTGAAATTTGCTAGATCCAAGTTTCTTGAGGTAAGAGGTTTACTTCTATGCAAAAATTTTGGATGTTCACCATGTATTTGGAGCACATTTGGAGAAATTAAAAAAATCATTATTCATGATGAAAAATGAGAAAAAGATCTACGAAATTGCATGGGAAGTGTAGATTATACTTTGGAAGTTTAGTTTAGTAATTTATACTTGATTTTTGAAGTTATTTTTGGAAGTTATAAAATTTGTAGAATGGCACCAAGAATGAGGAGTAAAGGAAAGAGCCCTTTCAATTCGAGTAAATTTAATAGTTTGAAGGCTCAGGATTTGTACAGTGATGTGTTGTAATCACAGAAAATGATTCAGGAGCGGTGTTTTAAGAATTCAGGTGGAGATGTGGAGGATTTGATCATTCGTTGATAGTGGGAACGATTCTGTTGTTTCCCTGATGTGACGGTTATTTCTGTTGTTAGGGAGTTCTATGCAAACCTCCTTGAGGCCGAATACAATGTAGTCATGGTTTGAGGAAAGTAGGTACCTTTTTCACTGGAGGTAATCAACTTGTTTTATCATCTACGACTTGATACGTTATGTTTTTATGTCAATTATAGTCCAACTGAAGCAGAGATAGACGAGATTATTTCTTATGTGACTATTAGGAGAGGACTTTAGAAGATCACTAATGAGAGGAGAGTCAACTTCTCAACTTCTAAGTTATGTGCACCTTCAAAGGCCTAGCACTATTTTATTTTTGCTCGTCTGCTACCAAAAAATCATCTCAGTGAAGTGACTAGAGAGAGCGACATTAAATTATTGTATCTAGGAAGGAAAGCTCATCATTATGGAGCTTTGATTTGTCAGACTATCATCAGTTCTGCCACTGTCGTTACTACTGCAAGTCTGAGATTTGCTTCCTTGATCTTTTCTTTGTGTGAGCAGGTGAAGTTAAATATGATAGTTGGGAGGAAGTGTTATTACCTCTAAAGCCCATCACTAAGGTGAATGTGAAGACTTATTCTGAGCATTCTATTTTTTGCTGGAGAGGAGGATTTTTTAAAAGTTATAGAATGGATACGTCTGTTGCTTCTTCATCTAGACCATCTACTCACGTGCTTCTACATCTAGAGGTGAGTCTACTGAGAACCAAGATCAATTATTGGAAAGGATGATTGATAATATTAATTTTACCGCTGGTAGGGTACAAAATTTAGAGCGTTTTGTAGAGTATACTGGTAGGTATAATAGAAGAAAAAGTGATTATGAAGAGAAATTTCACTTATTTTTGGAGAGCCTCATTAGGGGTAACCAAGGAGTGCAATTTCCTTCATATCTTAGATACCCTGATTATGAGCCTACAAAAGTTTGGGATAGCGGTGATTCAGAGGATGAAGAGTAGAACTGAGAGATTTATTTTTTCATTGTAATATGATATGAACTATGTGGTCTGGGCATGCTACATTTGCATCTGTGTATTGGTTTGAACTATGTGAAGTGGTTTGTACTTTTATGTTTAAGTGAGAATTGTGATGTGATGTGTTCTCATGTTTTGGACTTGAGACATGTATGTATGTTTACTTGTTTAGATATTGTGATGTGTGAGACTTTTACTTTTAATTGTATTGTAATGTTTGTGTTAGTTAGCAGTTTTTCTTAAAATTCTAGGATAGTAACTGTTGTGATTTTTGTGATTTAGTTGGTTTAGAACTTAACTTAATTCTATGTCTTTTGTAAAGTTGAAAATCTTGTTAACTTAGGTCTTAAATTTGAAACTTAGGAAACTGCTATCCTTTATTTTTCTTTTATCATGTTAGTGTGTTTGTTTTTATGTTGAGATTGTGATGTCAAGTTAGTGTGTTTGTTTGATTTTATGTTTATACCCACTATTTAGAAGTCTATTGAATCTCTACATGTTGAATTGATATGAAAATATTAGAAAATTTGATCAAAATTAATTTTACTCCTATTTTTAGTTTTATACATATCATTAGGGCACAAAAATTCCTGTTAGTAATGATTTTAATTTTCATTTCTGCTTATATATATTTGATGCTAAACTGTTGAATCTGTTAAAAGTTTAAGTTTAGGGGGGATGGAAAATAATTTTAAAACTTGAATTTTATTTTTTTTCAAATAAACTACAAGTGAATTTGATTTGAAAGGAAAAATTTATCATGTATATCAAGTTATAATAGGGAAGTAAAATTAGCATTGAAGAAAAACTTTATGTTAAAAGTTTTTAGTGTAGAAAATGATTAAATAAGTACATTTGTTATTTTTGAAAATTTTAGAAATTTAGACTTTTATTTTTAATAATTAAATTTCTTTTATTAAAGATATTTTTTGAAGCTATTATTATATTTATAAGTAAAAGTTTTGTATGAAGACTTTGCTTTAGGAAAGGAAAAATAGAATTCAAAATTATTAAAGGCCTCTCCAGATATAGTAATCCTTGCCTAAAAAGAGAAGAAAGAAAGAGAGAAAAAAATAAAAAAAAGAGAGAAAAAAAAGAGAAAAGAAAAAGAAAAAGAAAAAATTGTAAGGGAGGAGAAGCTTGAGGATTAGTGCCTAATCAAAAATTGGTTCTACATTTGATCTTTTAAAAATATAAGACTTGGGAAAATCTTAAGCTTATAGATATAATATAGTAAGTAAAATTATTCTTAATAAAAATTTTTAACTTGAGATAATCAAAGAACTAAATTCTAAATTTGGAAGACTTACAATGATTTTGAATTAGATAGGAACTTATATTTAAGTTGGTCTCATCTACTGAATATTTTTTTCTGAATTGGACTACTATAATTTTAAATCTAAATTTTACTAACTCTTAATAAAACTCATATACATATCATACATATTTAGTTTTTAAAGATTGAAGTGTCACTTGAGGACAAGTAACATTTTAAGTTTGGGGGATTTTGATATGCCAAAAATATATAGTGTTTTTATACACATTTTTATAGCTATTTTTGAGATGTTTCACATTAATGGAAGGTATTTTTGTATTTTTCTTTCAGATACAGGTAAAAAGGTAAAAAATGCTTAAAGGAGTGAAAAAGGATCAAATTTGGAGAAAATATGTAAAAAATGTGCAAAGTGTTTTGGCTCCTAAGGGCAAGATTTGGCGCTTAAGCGCAGGGTAAATGGAGAAGACCGCGCCTAAATGCTAGAGGCCCCACGCTTAAGCGCCAATGGCAATTATTGGATGAGTAAATTTGGTTTTTGCGAATTTTAAAGAGGTTTTTGAGGCACTTATTGGCTTAATAAGTGGTTACAACCACCATGGACAAAAAATATTGCAAAAGGATGCATCTCTTGGGAAAATACAATGAGCCAAGACACATTTTGAAGAGTTACCAATGCATATTTTGGAGAATTATAAAAGAAAGAAGATTGAGACTTTGAAAGAGGTCCTGAAAGTACTGGAAAATTTTTTAAAGTTAAAAAATAAGGGATTTAATTGGAGAGATTTTCAGACACCACATATTTATCCTTTTTTTTATTTCTAATTTTATATTAAGAGTGTTGTAAAAGATAAGAGATTCAAAGAAACTTCAAGAGTTTGGTGGAGGACTTGAGATAAGTTTTTATCTTTTGTTTTAAACAATTTTTTTGTTTTAATTGAGACTTATTGTTTGTTTAACAATGATTTTTACTTTTAAACTAAAGTGTGATTTTTTTTTCTCCATGGATTCTGAGTAATTTTCTTTATCTTTCTCTTAAAATGATAAGTAATTAAGTTTTGGATGGAAGTTGTGGAGAGTATTGATATTTAATGTTAGAAGAAGTTGTGAATGATTTTAGTTTTGGATGGAAGTTGTGGAGAGTATTGATCTTTAATGTTCGAAGAAGTTGTGATGATTTAAATCAATGCACTTCATTTACTTCTTGATTTGGCCAATCCAGATGTTAAAATTTGTTGTGAGAACATGATTAAAAGTGTTGGATGAAAGTTATGGAGAGTATTGATCTTTAATGTTAGAAGAAGTTGTGATAATTTAAATCCATGTTTCATTTACTTCTTGATTTGGCCAATCCATATGTTAAAATTTGTTGTGAGAACATGTAAGAATCAGATCATTTACTTCTTGATTTGACCAATCCAGATGTTAAAATTTGTTGTGAGAACATGTAAGAACTGAGCCGACCATTTACTTCTTGATTTGGTCAATCCAGATGTTAAAATTTGTTGTGAGAACATGTAAGAACCTAGATGGTATGGTCTCAGTCAACAATTGGAAAGAATCACATGAAGTTGTATGAATGAGAATGTAGTTCATATGATTGAGTGCAAATAAATAGAAAAATATTCATTGAAGGGTGTAGAGTTAGAGGACTTTAAAGTGACAGGTTAAAGCCCCCAACTTGGTTCATTACTTTAGGTTCTGATACAAGATGTTAGCCTCTAGGTGGAGGGAATCGAGGGAACTCTAGAGTGAGAGCTAGTATCTTCCCTGCCTAACCGGTCTTCAGAACTATTCAAACTTTAAATTAGCCAATGTTCTTTATGGCATCTCTAGTAAGGGTAAAGAATATTATTGGTCCTATTTGGCACAACACAATATGCATACATCCACAATAGAATTCCTATACTTGTTACTGATTCATGATAAGGAGAAAGATATTTTTATATTTAGTGTTTTTCTTCTACAAAAAACTCAAGCTATATTTTTAACTTTGTATTATTTTTGCCAAAATATTAAAATTACCAAAAATATTTAAACTTTCTTTACTATGGAAACATCTTTAGTTTAAATAATTATCTTTTTAAAAATAGAAAGTTTTTCAAAAAGTGCTTATTGCATATCTGCTCTGTGGGTTCGATATTCAAGTCTTAATCAAAAGTTCTATATTACTTGATAACGATACATATACTTGTGTAGAATCCCAATATATATAAATTAAAAGTTAAATTCTTATTTTTCTTCATGATAAAGTTTTTAGTTTTGTTGCGAAATAGGGAAATATAAGTGAAAAGTATAATCAGAATTATTGTTATATTGTTGCATATAAGTAGTTTCGGGATCGGTCTTACTTTCATGCTATAATCCTCCTCACCTCTTGTGCTTTTCTTTATTATCCTTTTTGGCAGGGAGATATTTTGTAGATTATTAGAGATATGGTATACGTATTCTCTATGCCTGAACTACCTGCTTATGGTTCTATCATGGCTTTTGAAATTTGGATGCTTGGTTGCTGACAACAAAGATTGGATTAAGTAGGAACCGCTTGCTACTACTCGGACATAGCTCTTTCTATTTTAGAAATCTTTTTTGTATAGTGTTGTGTTGTGCATAGTGGAACCCTCAGGGTGTGATATTTTTATTTTGTTTCAGATGGGGATCCACTNTATATATATATATATATATATATAAGAGCATTATTCAGCTCCCTACATGTTAATCAACATGCATTATTCAGCTCCTTACATGTTAATCTGAAAGGTGAGTACAAAAATTTGGATTGGGAGATGATCCCCAAAACTAAAAGTCCAAAATAAATACCGTACTCTCTCATAAAGGGGTTCCTCATCCACATATAACTCCAGCCAGAGGCCAAAAAAGAGAGAAAAAGAAGTATACCAAACACAAAAAGTATACCCCAACACATACATGTATACCAAATAGAAAACATATCCAAGGTGCCTGTGCATCATTAGAGTAATATGGGAGATCAGAGTAGTCCACAAAGCAGAGCATGAGAGAGTCATTCGCAAAATGTATCATCATCCATATGAGCTTGTAGAAACCCAGAAATGAGAAGATGAATATTAGGTATGAGACCCCATTCAAAACATCATTGCAAGGAAAGAAACATGAAATAATAGTAATCTTCACAAAAAATAGCTACCTTTTCATGCATGAAAGAGGAAAAACATGGAACCAAATAATCTGTGTAGTAGTAGTTCTCCAATAGGAAATATAACCAAACAAGCTTAGTGTAGCATCTGAGTGCAGCAAACAAATTACCACTGTGGAAAAAAGGGTAAGAATAGTCAAGCAAACACAGCATCCACCAGCAGTAAAGAAAGAGAAAAATGTCAAATTTATCATGTAGAAAAAGAAGGGCCAACAAATGACACAGTAAACTATGCGAGATTGCTGCTACTTAAATGCATATCAACCATGTGCATAGTGATAATTTTAGTGATGTAAACAATAGCATCCCAAGAAGAAATGCAATAAAGACAGGAAAAACAATGCATGAGAGACGTCATATAAATCCTAAAGCCAGCCAAGCTCCTAACTATGACCCCAATTCCAGGGCCACAAAATCACTAGAAAGATTTGGTGAGACAAAATAAGCATACTACCAAGGTTCATCCAAATAATAATGCCAAAGGATAAACTTAGATTCAATGTGGTCCACCAACACCAACTTAAGAAAAAGTAGGTAAAGCTAGCTTCTAATAAAAGGGGTATCTATTAAATCA
Source organism: Phalaenopsis hybrid cultivar (assembly GCA_002079205.1). NCBI lineage: Eukaryota > Viridiplantae > Streptophyta > Magnoliopsida > Asparagales > Orchidaceae > Phalaenopsis > Phalaenopsis hybrid cultivar. The sequence continues at coordinate 40,596 of JXCR01075155.1, read as the reverse complement.
TTGAGAACGTTAGTGTGAAGAGCAGGAGGAGGTGTATCACCAGTAAGTATACCAACAAGTCCCTTTTTAGATAACCAGTTCGCAGAAGCATTCCCTTCCTTATTAATGAAGCTATATTGTATGATTAGATGATTACTTTCAATAATAGCCATTATACATTTTAGCACACTAATAAGGTACCAAACAGGCTTTGCCTTCAAAGTTAAGAAACTAAAAGGCCATTTTGAAGCTAATTCCATCACCAAATTTTTGAACTGAAATGAAATAGAAACTTGTAGAGCAAATAAAATAGCCCATACCTCAACCTCAAGATGGGATGAAGCAATAACCGGCGAGGCAAAAAAAACTAGGCAGCTCTTAGTATTATCATGAAAGAAGCGACCAACTCCAGCAACATTAGAAGACAAACTGCTGTCAATGTTAGCTTTTATCCAACCTTGAGAAGGGTGATCTCCAACTAATCAAAGTTGGTCTCTACCTCTCTCAAGCAAAATTAGAGTTCTAGATGCATTTAAAGATCTCAAAGCTTTGTGGTAGTTGTCCAATATAAGTGAGACAGTGGTACTGGGGTGGGGAATGAGGCATTATATATATAGCTATTTCTAGCCAACCAGTTAAACCACAAAAAACATTTGAGGAAAATAATGCAATTTATTATGTATATAGCTTGTTTCCTTCCAATTAGTAGGCAAGTTTTCCAAGCTCATATTTGGATGCCAACAAATTCTAGAAAAACTCCCAAATTTATCCCAAACTTCTCTAGCAAAAAAGCATTCATAAAACAAATGATAAGAAGTCCTAGTAGCCCTCTTGCATATTTAACAAAGAGAAGCAAGTCTCAAGCCTTTCATCTTAAAATTATCATCAAGAGGTAGCATAGTATTTAAATTTTTCCTTAAAAAGAAAGAGATGGAAGGATGTTGACCTCATTTTTTGGTTGAGGTTTAGTTTGTCCCATTTAGTAGCCTAGGGTCTAGCCATAAGACTTTTCCTGTTGACTATTCCTAGAAAACTAGACTTGAAACCCTCACCATTAGAAATTTTACCCTTCTCTTCTCAACTTGAAGTTCCACATATTGGTCTCAACCTCTAAGTACTTAATAGGTGGGGTCACTGTGGGGGAAACTCAGGATCAGTCACCCTTAGGATTGCTGGACCTTAGGGTTGGTCTTGGGTGTTGGTCTGGTTCTAAGACACTCACTACACTTATCTACACCCCCATACACTCACAACCCTGAACTCAAACTTCTAGTCTAGATCCCTTGACCTTTTGGGATACTCATGTAGATTGTCCCCTAAACCTACTAGCCCTAGGGCTATATCCCTTGATCTTTTGGGATACTCGTGTAGATGGTCCCCTAAACCTACTAGCCCTAGGGCTACGATTTAGCTAAGACCACTATGTAGAGGACCCAAAATGGGGTTTCCATTGGTCCATGGCTTATTTATGGTGGTTGGCACTCCAACTCTACCAAGATACCCAACCTACCCTTTTGCCCCTAAATTCCCCCAAA
>JXCR01075155.1:11450-25109 GCA_002079205.1 Phalaenopsis hybrid cultivar | reverse complement strand
ATATATATATATATATGTGTGTGTGTGTGTGTGTGTGTGTGTGTGTGTGTAAATTAAATGTCCTTCCAAACTAGAGAATGGGATTTTGATTCTGGTGACCGACAGCTTCCAACGAGCAACTCCATAACTAAAATAGTGCCGACAAGGTTGCCTCCAAAAAAGCGCTTGGCTTAACTTCGATAGCCCGACAAATGATTCGACCTGGATCAAAATTCCAATTAAGTAATCCTTGATCAATTGCCCAATCTTTTATAGATCCAAGGATTCCTACAAAGTACTCAAATAAAAATTTTTCTTTAAGCTCTTCCTTTTTAGATTGATTCATATCCTTGTTCCTCATTTATCCTTCTACATCCAATATTCATCTAGTAATTTTCTCAATTTTCATATTAATATCAATCTTAAAATTTATAAGAAGTGGATCTCTATAAGATAATTCAATATCTCCCAAATTTTGGATTAGATTCTCTTTAGATAATTCAGATGCTGGATCAAGTTCTACTAGATTACTCTTTTGTTTCAAATTATCTTCTAATTTTTCCCCTCGATATTGAGTAAATGGTGGAAGTGGTCTACTTATATTTATCATAGTTGAGGAAATAGATTTTTTTAATTCCTTAGGAAATTCTTCTATTGGTGTTTCAATCTCTCTATCCTTATCTCTCACCTTGAAGTTCTTTCAAAACATATCTTCAAATTCTCTTCTAAAAATTTGTTCAAAAACTTCAAGTTGCTCATCATTCTTCTGCTTAGGGTTTATCCTAAGGTCACTAAGTAAAATCTTTGGAGGGTAATTGTTAACCAAGCATCAGAATCTCATTCATTTTATCTGTATACCACGGAATATGCCATTCAGTGACTTTAAATAACTCTTTCAAAGGAGATCTTTTACTAATTTCATCATTCAATGCAGGTTAATCTTGTGATTGAGTCAAATATGATGATATAAAGATTGGTGGTGCAGATGAATTCTCTAAATAGGTAGGCTTTAAAATTTTATGGGGTATATTCATTTTAAGTTCATGAGATTTTTCAATAGATGGAATTAAAAGCTTACTATTTTCGATAACGTCCATCATTTTGCACCTCTCTTGAACATACATACAGTCTTCTTTAAACAACATTTTAGACTCATGATGAAAGTCCATTTGGATCTCATCTGTTAACTTACTCTCAAATCTTTTTTTGAAATGGTCTTTACTTAGACAATCAATTTCATCCATCCAAAAGCAATCACCATCTTTTCTCTCAGCTGGATATTTCATAGTCTTTAACACGTCAAAAGTGACTTCCTAGTTATTAATATTCATAATCAACTTTTTATTTTATATATCTATCACAGCTTGTTTAGTAACAAGAAAAGGTCTCCCCAAAATAATGGGATTTTATTTATCTTCCTCCATATCTAATACAATGAAATCCATAGGAAATATAAATTTATCCGCTTTAACAAGCACGTCTTGTATAGCCCCTTTTAGATAAATGGTTGATCGATCAGCTAACTGTAGGGTTACAGTAGTGAAAGAAATATTGGCTAAATCTAACCTTCTAAATATAGATAGGGGAATCAAATTAATGTTCGCTCCTAAATCATATAAAGCTTTTCCACATAGTCTTTCTCCAATTACATAAGGAATTGTAAACTATAAGGAAATTAAGTTTCTGAGGAAGATTTTTTTGAAGTATAGCGCTGCACTCCTCACTTAGTGCAACTATCTCGTAATCCCCAAATTTTATTTTCTTATTTAATTTCTCCTTCATAAACTTTGCATAACTTGACATCTATTCCAAAGCTTCAGCGAAAAGAATATTTATCATTAACTTCTTAATTACTTCCATGAACTTTGGAAATTATTTATCCAACTTTTAATGTCTAAGTCTTTGAGGAAATGGAGGTGGCGGTCTTTCTAAATTGATTTTAGTTGGATATATTAAGTTTTTAAGAAACATTTTCTTCAGGTCTTCTAGCTTCCTTTGTTTCTCTCTTAATTTCTGTCTCTTTTCTAACAACATCCTCAAACCCTCTTCCACTTCTTAATTGGACAGCTTCTACTTGTTCAATATTATTCTCTTTAGGGTTGATCTTAGTGTTGCTACGAAGTATTCCTTGGGGTATATTGTTAAGTGAATTAGCAATTTTTCCCAGTTAATTCTCTATGTTTCTGATCACAGCATTTTGACTTTGCAACAGGTTTTCCATTTACGATATCACATCTTCTATAGACATCTTCTTATCCTCAAATTTTGATCATTGTTAGAGTTCAGTGAATATGAAGGTCTATAATTTGTGTTTCCCTTTTTATTCTAACTTCCATTAGGATTTGCATGATTATTTTCCCATTGTTGGTTTCCACCCCAAATAATGTGATTCCGGTTAAAATTAGGATGGTTCTTCCAACCTGGGTTATAAAAGTTAAAAATACAAGTTGTTTATGGTATTTAAAGTCTCATATGATAAATTAAAATCAATCATATGCCCTAATGAACTTTCCTCACTGACTGGAGTAAAGTGAGGCATGTTCATTCCAAATTGGTCCAACTTTTTTGATATTGCAGCTACCTGAGATGCAAGAATTTCAATCGCATCTTTATCATGAAGACTGGCTACATTTTTAGGATTGACCCTTATAGAGGTCCATTGAAATTTAGTTGTAGCCATTTCTTCAATTAATGCATATGCTTTATTAAATGATTTTGACATTAATGATCCACCAACGACAACGACAATTGTAAACCAAAGGGATTATACTAACCCATAGTAAAAAGTTTGAATGATTAACCAATCAGGCAGAGCATGATGTGGACACTTTCTTAGGAGTTCCTTAAACCTTTTTTTGAATGATTAACCAATCAGGCAGAGCATGGTGTGGACACTTTCTTAGGAGTTCCTTAAATATTTCCCAAGTTCGTATATTGATTCCCCTTTATACTGACAAAATAAGAGAATATCTTTTCTAAGTTTAGTAGTCCTTGAAGGTGGAAAATACTTAGGAATTTCTGAGTTAACTTCTCCCAATTTTTAATAGAGTCGGGTGCTAATGAGTATAACCAAATTTTAGTGTTATCCCTTAGTGAGCGAAAAAATTCTTAGTCTAACAACATCATCTGACATGTCGTTATAACGAAATGTAGCACAAAGTTCTAGAAAAATTGATAAGTGTAAATAGGGATGATTCGAAGGAGTTCCCCTAAATTGATTGTTCTGCATGAGTTGGATAATTTTAGGATTTAATTCAAATGATTCAGCTTCTGCAATAGGGTTTTGTATACATGAGTGAATTTTAATTATTGTAGGACATACATAATCTCTAAATGATTTATGATAATATTCTAAGTTATTACTTTGAATGTTTTCCATTTCCATTTCTACTTTTTCAAGTCCTTTCTGTTTTTTTATTTTTTATCTTTTTTCTAACTTGGAATCATTAGACACAAGTTTTGTAGATCCTTTATTTCGCATACAGAACACAACAAACAATACATTAACAATTAAATAAAAAAAATAAAAATATATTCAACACAACAAAATATTTTCACAAACACCTTATTTTTGACACAAACAATTTTTTCACAACACTTTTCATATAAAAAAAAAACATTACACACAAATATAGTTTTTATGACACTACAGTTTTCTAACTCTAAGCCTAATTACTTCAACTAAAATTCTCCTAAAATTCTTACTGAAGCTTCCCCGGTAATGACTCCAAAAATTTGATGTGCCCTAGCTTGTGATGATTTTCTGTGTGTTTTATGTAAGTTTAAATCCTTGGTACAGTGTCAAAAACTTGACCCATCCCAAAATTATGCAGTAATTTAGTTTTTAAAAATATGGCCAATAACTTGACCCAATTTATATTAAGTAGTTAATATGCAAAATTGAAATGTTATATAAAATATAGCAAATAGTTCACACACTATGAGTTCTACGCAAGTTCACGTATCGCTTCAAGTAATATAGGACTTTCTGATTCAGCGCCAAATATCGATCCCACGAGGAAGCAAGAAAAGAGGTCCTTAGTCAAATTTTGTCTACTAATATTAGTCATTAGTTTGGAATGTTGATTAAAATGGTGTTTCATCTTGCAACTACTCCTAAATGCAAATGTTAAATGTAAGGATAATAACTATTCCTAAATGTAAATATTAATTCTAAAGATAACCTTTTCTGAATGAATTGGTTTGGAGATTTTTAAGATGTTAAAAACTACTATTCTTATGTAGTGGATTGGGTAATGTAAGGGAATGAAATACATTAAATATTGTATGTGCCAAATATGAGCAATTTTAATTCTCTACCCTCAGTCAAGTGTTATAGAAAATTGTTGGGTAATCTTAGGTTTAGTCACTAAATCCTTGGTTAGGCTGGGATACTGGCTCTCATTCCAGAGCTCCCTCTTCCCTTCCCCTGAAGGCTAACTCTCGCTTTAGTTCTTAAACACTAAGATCAAATTGGGGACTTTAGTCTGTCACCCTAGAATCTCCAATTTTTTTTGCAGTAAAATATAGATTTCCCTATTTATTTGCACTCAACCCCCTTGAACTTCACCATCCATGAAATTTGAATGTGGTTCCACTTTGTTGAGAATTACACTGCTCTCTCAGGTCTTAATGCAATTACAACAAATTTTAACACTATAATGGGCCCTTATTGTAATGTAAATGAAGTGCAAGTAACAACCATCACATTTATAACTAAAACTCCTGCATGTATCGCAAAATCCTAAACATCAATCTTACTCATTGCAAAAGAAAATTAAAAGGAAAAAAATGGCATAATTCTCTCATGCCACTATTTCCTAATAAAAATAAAAAGTAAAAAAAAACATCACAAAGCACGAAGAAAATACAATGGAAAACTTCATTCATCAAAGCAAATCCGCTATATAAGTTTTTACAAATTCATAAGATAATGAAGAACACAATACTTAGCTTTTTTTCCTTGAAAGAAAGATGAAAATCTCTTCCACAAAGTCTCTCACTGATCCATGCAATTCTAGAACATTCCCTTATAGATTCTCTCAAAATCCCCTCACCAATTTCTCCAAAAAGGTAGAAATCTACATTTCTACTCCTAGTCTAAGATCTCTAAACATTCTCCACATTTTTCCCTGTCACACACCACATTTTCTGACATAAAAGCAATCGATTATAGTGTAGGGACGAATTTCCCTAGAGATCCCTCAAGCAACCTTCCAAAAAATGTCAAAATACATTGAATCTTCTAGAAATTCACTCAACATTGTGTCCAAACCTTCTCGGGCACCGTTAGTTCCATTTTAGGCACCGTCGGGGCCATTTTCATGTTGTTCTCTGTACTCTCACGCCGCCTGCGACGGTTCTGGCGCTATCGTAGTAATTTTTTAGGCGTATCACTCCTCGTAGAATAAAACCATCAAAATCAAAGAGTGGTGGCAACCTCGACATTTGATGAAGTAGATTTAGTTAAGTGGTAAAAAGAACATGACAAAGGAGTGATGATGATGCTTAAACTTTTGAATAAGAAACAAGTTGATTGTTTTCTCCAACAAGAGAAGTTGAAGAGATGTCTCAGTCATGCGATGACAAGAATTGAGAAAGCTCTACGAAATGTGGACTAACCAATTCATCATCAACATGCGGGTCACCTCTGGAGTGTATAATCTGAAGTCCTACAAGGGAGAAAAAGTTCCTTGGAAGTGGAGCAGAGACAACTTGAAGGTATTCTATCCTTAGGAAAATAAGATTTTTTATCTTGTCAATGAGAATGTATTATCGTTCTTGCCTTTCTAATCTATTATTAATTTCATAAAAATGATTTTAAATAAAATTTTCCAAATTATACATATAATTCCAAGCTTGAGTGACACTCAAGGAAATTGAGAGGTTCATGCAAAAGATCTTCTAAATCCGACCGATACTCGAAAAACTGAACCGACTTGTCAACAGTGGTTCCATCTGATTCGCGAAACTGACATTGGCTTATAATGTCTGGTTGATAAATTTATTTTAACTAATAATAAGAAGTAAATGTTCTATTGATAAATCAAATAAGATTCAACCGACAATCAGCATGCATCATAAATATGTATCATAGATCAAAATGGATCAAGCTTTTGTGGTGAGATTCCTTACACATTAGCATGAAGATCTATGGTCGATAATGTACGAATCACTTAACAATAACTCTAGACAGTTACCCCAATGAAAGATGAGATAATATATTAAACTTCTCTCTCTTTTCTATCCAAATGAAATAATGAGAACACAAGCACAATTACACACCAAAAAAATCTCACAATCACTCCTCACTTCACACTTTTGCATTTGGAAATCTTTGTTCTATATTTTTATCTATCCAAATGACTTTTAAATGCCTCTCAAATGCTCCCCCAATGCTTATGTTTGTCTTTGGTAGAGCCATTTATGCATTAGACTATGAATCAACACCTTAAGATCACTCAAAAAATCAAAATTCATGAACTGATGCCTAGAAGCTGATCATAACATCTTATCGCAGACAGTTCAACACCTACTTTCCACTTCCTATGACTTTTGGTTGCTTAATGCCCGTTTCTAATGCCCAGGCATTTAGGATGACACCAAGGTGCCAATGACCTAATTCCTCCTTTCTACATTCTTTGTATTTGGTACAAACACTAGCTCCTTAGAGCCTACATGGCACCTAAGCGTTACTTCTCTACTTAGCTAATTTCTTAGGTTATTCAACTTGTATGAATCCTCTAACCTGAATTCTACAAATTAGATGAAAAAAAGTTTTCAAATGCATAAAATCAACATAAAATCATACTAAAAATATATATATATATGATCATATTTCGATTATAAATATAATTGACCCAAATAGAAACATTACTTTCCCTCAAGTAATTTCAAAATCTAAAATTAGAATATTACGAAGTATAACAGTGGCCAATTATTAAAGATTCATTACTTTCTTATTTTGTAGAAAGTATATTTTAGTAATGGTAGAATTATATTTTAGTTTAGATTGAACTTTCAGGATTCATTTATAATGTTGTACTCTTAGACTTAGCATTAGAATCTAAGTTATTAAATATTTTTCTTAAATTTTACTAAAGTACGGAAGTCATAAGTTAGTATCTATCCTAAGTCATATGCTTTTATGCAGTAAAAGTGTCACTTGAGGACAAGTAACATTTAGGTTTGGGGGATTTTGATACACTAAAATAATATATTGTTTTAAGTATATATTTTATGTCTATTTTTGGTGATATTGCACTTTAAAGAATGGTATCTTTATGTCTTTTATGCAGGCATATGAATTTTAGGCATTTGGAGCAAAAGTAGCAAAAAGGATGAAATTTGGAGCCAAAATAGCGAAGTTTTAAATTATGGAGCATGATGCGCCAAATCGGTGCCAGATGCGTCGAATGCGTCAGATTGGCATCAAATGCGCTAAAGCCTAGAACAGTGTGGTCTTCAACAAACTGGCACATGATGCTCCAGATTGATGGCAGATGTGCCTTTTGAAAGAGAGTTGGCACATGATGCACCATGGATGACTTTTTGCGGATTAAGGCGGTTCAAGATGAATTTTGTGTGAATTTTCAAAGGACACTTCTTCTAAACACCCATTGGAGTAATTCAATTAACTTAGACACTTTGAAAGGTTATTTTATAAAAGGATTTGTCTCCTGAATCAATAGACATGTCATTTTAATTCAAAAGAGTTTACTTTTGGATATAATTTGGGGGGAAATTTTGAATTCTTTTTGAAAGGAGGCGTCCTTTGATAAAAGAGAGGGAAGTCTAAGGCATGAGAGTGTAGTTATAGAAGGGGGCTAGTAGAGGTGTGTGGTGTGAAGGAGTGTTAGAGAGAGAGAAAGAGAGAGAAAGTCAAGGGCTTAGAGATTTTCTTCAAGGATTGTAAGAGGAGAGGGAAGGTGACAGATTTCTTCTTCATTACATATCTAAGAGAGAATTGGATGTGCTTGTGAAGAGAGAAAGGCTTGGAGAGAACTTCTAGGAGTTTTCTTGGGAAGGATTGTGAGATAAGTTGTGTATTTTTTTCCTTTTGTTTTGTAAACTTATTTTATATATGAAATCAGTGTTTTGTCATATCCTTCTCAGGAATTTTGAGTAATCTTCTTTATTCTTTTCCCTACTTTGAGATATGGTTTTCTGAAGAAATGATTTTATTTTATATGGTTTTAAATGTTAATTATTTGTGATGATTTGATCTTCCATTTTCATTTACTTTTTTATCTCACCAATTGAAATGTTAAAATGTGTTGAGAAACATATGTTCCAAAAAGGCAATGATTTCTTCAACATGGGGAGAATAACATTTGATTTCATAGAAGAGTATTTCATCTCTGAAATTGGGTGCAAATAAATAGGTAAATATACTTTGTTGGATGCAGAATTGGAGATTTTAAGGTGACAGATTAAAATCCTCAATTTGATCCAGTTGATTATAAACTGATGCGAGATTGTTAGTCTTTAAGGGAGGGAGTAGAGGGAGCTCTTGAGTGGTAGCCAGTATCCTTCTAACCTAACCACGAAAATAGGGACCAAACTCTGGATTAGTCAATGTTCTTTATGCAATCGGAAGAGGGTAAAGAATATGATTGCTCCTATTTGGCACAAAATAGTTTTTATATATATTTTCAAATGATTTTAATCTCCTTACAAACCATATGCTCATTGTAAAGTGGAATGATGCTTTCTTAAATTTGTCCTTTACTTAACAACATCTTAGTTTCAATTTTTGTAATTTTACTTTTGAAAGTTTAACATTAAGTTTAGTTAACTCTGCCTTTTACCTGCATTTTATTTAGCATTAACTTGTCACTTACTATTCAACTTCACACTTTATTTTCAGTATTTTTAAAATATTACTTTACATTTTAATATTAGGAACTTATTTACAGACATTTCCAACTTCCTTGTGGGATCGATATCTAGGAGTCCATTAGCGCCATTTATTACTTAAGCGATATGTAAACTTGTGTTATTTTTAAAGGGGATTTGGCATTTTAAAGATTTTTTAAAGATAAAAAAATTTTAACTAAAGTTACTTTTCTGGGATTAATTTGTATATTTGCTGTTGTAACTACCGTGTGTATTTTGTAATATGAAAAAATATTTGAAGAATTAAGACACTAAATCCACCGGCATCAAGTTCTTGGCATCGTTGCTGGGAGACTAATGAAAAGTAGTAGTAAGATATTTTATATTTTATAGTATTCTTATTAAAAAAACTTTAAAAAAAGAAGAGATAATGTTTGTAGTTTATTTTAAATATTTTCTTATTTATATGTGTTTACTTTTTTTTAAATTTTTTGTTGTATATGTTTATGCAAGTGTAAGATCTAAAAATTTAGCACCTTACAATTCTGAGTTAGAAAGAACAATTAAAAAAATTCAAAAACAACAAAAAGAGATAGAACATATTAGTAAAATGGATTGCAATTTGAATAATGTTTGAAATGAAAATGAATATCATCAGAGACTTTAAGAGATTATGTTAATCCTACAGCAGATGAGATTCATTTAAGTATACAAAACCTTCTTGTAGCTGCAAATTTATTTGAGCTCAAACCTGATATTATCCAAATGTTCAAAATAATCCGTTTTGGGGAACATTAACTAAAAATCCAAATTTACACCTTGCTAGTTTTCTAGAATTATGTCCTTTATTTAAATATAATGGGGTGTCAAATGATGTCGTCAGACTTAGACTTTTTCCTTTTTCACTAAGGAATAAAGCTAAGATGTAGTTAAACTAGTTAGCACCTGGATCTTTCAGAAATTGAGGAGATTTAACACAAAATTATTTATCTAAATATTTCTCACCTTCAAAAACTACTAAGCTCAGAAATTATATTACATCTTTTTGTCAGTTTGAAGGGGAATCAATTTATAAAGCCCGGGAAAGATTTAAAGATCTCCTTAGAAAGTGTCCACACCATGTTTTGCCAGAATGGTTAATAATTCATACTTTTTATAATGGATTGGTTGGATCTTATAGATCACTAATTGACGCTGCTGTTGGTGGATCGTTAATGACAAAACCATTCAATGAAGCATATTCTTTAATTAAAGAGATGGCTACTAATAATTTTCAAATGTCCACTGAAAGAGTAAATTTAAAAAGAGTAGCCAATATTTATGACTTTGATGCAATATCTATGTTAGTTTCACAAATAGCTGCTATATCAAAGAAGATATATCAATATGGAATGAAATATTCCCAGACATCACCTGTGCTTGAGGAAAATTCACTGAGACAAACGATATAACCGCAATCTTCTTATGAGACCTAAAATGCAATAAATAATTATTTTAATAATCCTTATGCCAAATAATATAATCCCGGTTGGAAGAATCATCCAAATTTTAGTTGAAGTAATAATAATTCTAACGCTGCAAATCTGCAATGGGAAACAACACTGCGAACCCATTAGAAAACTCCAACAATTAAGGAAATTCAACTTATAAACCATATTACCCTCCATGAATTAATAATTTGTAGGGTAAGGAGAAGTTTTCAATGAAATAGTTGATATTGCAAATAGGGAGTCAATTACAAAGTCAATGAGCTATAATTAAAAACATGAGAAATTAATTGGGATGTATTGCTACCGCACTTACCAATAGACCTCCAGGAATATTGCCTAGTAATGTTGAAGTAAATCCTAAAGATCAAAACAAAGAGCAAATTAAGGCTATTCAACTTAAAAGTAGAAAAGATTTAGAAAAACAGAGTTTAAAAAGATGTGGAAGTTGAAGTTGAAGAAGATGAGGTGGAAAATGAAAAATTTTGTGAAGATTTTCATTTTGAGTCAAAAAGTCCTATTAAACTAAGTAAAATTACTGTAGAAAGTCCACCACCTCCATCTCCTCAAAGATTGAAGCATAAAAACAAAGATAACTAATTTTTAAAATTTTTAGAGATATTATAGAAATTAATAATAAACATTCTATTTGTTGAAGCCTTGGAATAAATATCAAGCTATGTGAAGTTTATGAAGGATATACTAAATAAGAAATGGAAGTTTATAGAAAAAGAGACCATTGCACTCAACGAGGAGTGTAGTGCTATAATTCAGAAAAAGCTTCCTGAAAAACTCAAAGATCTTAGAAGTTTTACTATTCCTTGTGCTATTGATGAAATACTTTTTAAAAAAGCTTTATGTGATTTAGGACCCAATATTAATCTTATGTCGTAATCAATTTTTAGAAGGTTGGGCTTAGGAGATATTTCAACTACGATTGTAACTCTTCAGTTAGTTGATCATTCGATTACCTATCCTAAAGGAGTTATAGAAGATGTTTTGGTAAAAGTTGATAAATTTATCTTTCTTATGGACTTTATTGTATTACATACGGAGGAAGAAAAAGAAACTCCTATCATTTTAGGAAGACCATTTATGGCCACTGGAAGAGCTTTAATAGATGTACAGAAAGGAGAACTAACTATGAGAGTTAGTGATTAAGAGGTTACATTTAATATTGCAAAATCAATGAGATAATCTACAAAAGAGCAAGAGATTGAATGCTTCAGAAAGGATATTAATGAATATCTAGGCCATGAATATTTTAAAAAGACATTTGAAGGAGAATTTGAAAAGGAATATTTGGAATATCAAGATGAGGATAAAATTCAAGATAAATCTACATAAGTGAGAAAGAAGATTTGGATTATGTTCAGGAAAAATTTGAAATGTTATATCCTGCAGAAAATAATAAGAATATGATTTCATCTATTGAAAAACCTCCTGAACTAGAACTGAAAACACTTCTTACACATTTGAAGTATGCATTCTTAGGAGATTTATCTACATTACCTGTTATAGTATCCTCAGAATTAACTGATGAGCAAGAACAATAGTTGTTGGAAACTTTGAGAAGATATAAAAAAGCATTTAGATGGACATTAGTTGATATTAAAGGAATCTATCCATTAATTTGTATGCATAAAATTTAATTGGACGATAAACATGAACCAAGAGCTGATCCTCAAAGTTGATTAAATCCAATGATGAAAGAAGTTATTCAAAAGAAATTTTAAAATGGTTAGATGCCAGTATAATATATCCTATTTCAGATGGTGCTTGAGTTAGTCCAATTCACTGTATTCCAAAGAAAGGAGAAGTGACTATAGTGACAAATGATATTAATGAATTAATATCAATAAGACAAGTCATTGAATGACGAATTTATGTAGACTATAGAATATTAACTTCCGCCACAAGGAAGGATCATTTTACATTAACCTTTTTCGGCGAAATGCTGGATAGGCTGGATGGGCATAAATATTTTTGTTTTCTAGATGGATACACCTATTATCATCAAACACCTATAGCTCCAGAGGATCTGGAGAAAACAACATTTACAAGTCCTTGTGAAACTTTTGCTTTTCGGTGAATGCCCTTTGGATTATGTAATGCAATTGCAACATTTTAAAGAAGTATGATGTCAATTTTTAGTAATTTACTTGAAAAATGGATTGAGGTCTTTATGGATGATTTTTCTGTGTTTGGAACTTCATTTGAAATATGTCCAAATAATTTAGAGAAAGCTCTTAAACAATGTGAAAATACTAATCTCATATTGAATTAGGAAAAATGTCAATTTATGGCTGCAGGAGGATATGTGCTTTAGCATAAAATTTTATAAAATGACATGGAAGTAGATCCTGCAAAAAATAGGTTATATCAAACTTACCTCCGCCTATTAATGTAAAAGGAGTTAGAAGTTTTTTAGGACATGTTGGATTTTACAGGCGATATATTAAAGATTTTTCAAAAATTAATAAACACTTATGCCATCTTTTAGAAAAGGATATAAAATTTGATTTCAACCAAGATTGCCTGAAATCCTTTGAAATTTTAAAAGAAAAATTGATCACTGCTCCTGTAATTGTTTTACCTTATTGGGAGAAACCATTTCAATTAATGTGTGATGCAAGTGATTATGCAATTAGAGTTGTATTATGGCAGAGATATGATAAGATTTTTAAAGTTATGTACTATACTAGTAAGACTCTTAATAATGCTCAGATTAACTACACCACCACTGAAAGAGAGTTGATAGCCATTGTATATGCTTTTAGAAAGTATAGGTCATATCTAATTGGAGCTAAGTGTGTTATGTATACTAACCATTTGGCTATTAAATATTTGATGCAAAAGAAGGATGTTAAACCAAGACTAATTAGATGGGTACTTATGATGCAAGAGTTTGATTTTGTAATAGTCGATAGGAAAGAGATTGATAATCTAATTGCTCATCATCTATCTAGGCTAGAAAAAGAAGAAATACTTGACATGTAAAAAAAAATTAATGAAAATTTTTCTGATGAACAACTTTATATTATGAAAGGATGAGAAATAACTTGGAAAGTCGATATTTTAAATTATATTGTTAGTGTTTTTTTACCATATGGATTAACAAAACAAAAGGAAAGAAATTCATTCACAGTGCAAAGTCTTATTTTTGGGATGGCCATATAAACAATGCCAAGATTTAGTAATGAGACGATGTGTGCCTTACAAAGAAATTAAGGAAATTATGCAGAAATATCATGATTCTGAATTAGGAAGACATTTTGGAAATGATAGAACTATTCATGAAATTTTACAATCTAGATTTTATTGGCCTACTCTATTTAAAGATGTTAATATATAT
>JXCR01075141.1:481774-496499 GCA_002079205.1 Phalaenopsis hybrid cultivar | reverse complement strand
TGGATGGAAGTTGTGGAGAGTATGGATCTTTAATGTTGGAAGAAGTTGTGATGATTTAAATCAAAGTTTCATTTACTTCTTGATTTGGCCAATCCATATGTTAAAATTTGTTGTGAGAACATGTAAGAATCAGATCATTTACTTCTTGATTTGACCAATCCAGATGTTAAAATTTGTTGTGAGAACATGTAAGAACTGAGCCGACCATTTACTTCTTGATTTGGTCTATCCAGATGTTAAAATTTGTTGTGAGAACATGTAAGAACCAGACATTTACTTCTTGATTTGACAATGTTGGAAGAAGTTGTGATGATTTAAATCCATGCACTTCATTTGCTTCTTGATTTGGTCATTCCAGATGTTAAAATTTGTTGTGAGAACATGTAAGAACCGGGCTGGTATTGTTTTACTTCTTGATTTGGCCAATCCAGATGTTAAAATTTGTTGTGAGAACATGTAAGAACCAGACTGGTATTGTCTCAGTCAACAACTGATTTGGCCAATCCAGATGTTAAAATTTGTTGTGAGAACATGTAAGAACTGGGATGACTTCTTGATTTGGCCAATCCAGATGTTAAAATTTATTGTGAGAACATGTAAGAACCGGGCTAGTATTATCTCAGTCAACAATAGGAAAGAATCACACGAGGTTGTTGACCAAAGGATAATATGTTGAGATTTTCATACCAATTTTATACTTTTTTTGATGATGTTGCACCTTAAAGAAAGATATTTTTGGTGTTTTATTGCAAGAATGATGAATTAGGGCTATTGGAGCAAAAAGATGCAAAAAGGAGCAAGTTTGAAGTGAAAAGGACCAAACTGTGAAGAATTGAACTAGGGCGCCGACGGTGCCATCAACCCTGCCGACGGCGAGATTTTCCCGAAACTCCAGAATTAATTCATAAAGAAGCTCCGCCGATGGCGCCCTTGAGGCCACCGACNTTAAGTTTTGGATGGAAGTTGTGGAGAGTATTGATCTTTAATGTTGGAAGAAGTTGTGATGATTTAAATCTACGCACTTCATTTATTTCTTGATTTGGCCAATCTAGATGTTAAAATTTCTTGTGAGAACATGTAAGAACCGGCCTGGTATTGTCTTAGTAAACTATTGAAAAGAATCACATGAGGTTGTTTGAATGAGACGTAGTTCATATGATTCNATTGATCTTTAATGTTGGAAAAAGTTGTGATGATTTAAATCCATGCACTTTATTTACTTCTTGATTTGGCCAAACCAGATGTTAAAATCTGTTGTGAGAACATGTAAGAACCGGACTGATATTGTCTCAGTCAACAATTAGAAAAAATCACATGAGGTTGTATGAATGAGAATGAATTCATATGATTGAGTGCAAATAGATAGTAAAATATTCATTGATGAGTGTTAGAGTTAGAGGACTTTAAAGTGATAGGTTAAAGCCCCCAACTTGGTTTATTGTTTTAGGTTTTGATACGAGTTAGAGGACTTTAAAGTGATAGGTTAAAGCCCCCAACTTAGTTTATTATTTTAGGTTCTGATACGAGAGACTTTAAAGTGACAGGTTAAAGCCCCCAACTTGGTTTATTATTTTAGGTTTTGATACGAGAATGTTAGCCCCAGGTGGAGGGAATCGAGGGAACTCTAGAGTGAGATCTAGTATCTTCCCTGCCTAGCCGGTCTTCAAAACTGTTCAAACTTTAAATTAGCCAATGTTTTTATGTCATCTCTAGTAAGGGTAAAGAATATTATTGCTCCTATTTAGTACAACACAATTTTCATACTTCCACAACAGAATTCTTATACTTATTACTGATTCATGATAAGCAGAAAGATATTTTCATATTAAATACTTTTCTTCTACAAAAACTTTAGTTATCTTTTTACTGTTTCGTTAAAATATCAACCAAAAATATTTTAATTTTAAATTCCTACAAAAATCATTTTTAGTTTAAGTAATTATCTTTTTTAAAAAAAATAGAAAAACTTTCCAAAAAGTGCATATTGCATAATCTTCTCTGTGGGTTCGATATTCAGATCTTAATCAAAAAGTCTTATATTACTTGATAACGATATATATACTTGTGTAGTATCTCAATATAAATATATATAAATTAAAAAGTTCAATTCTTATTTTTCTTGAAAATCAAGTTTTTGGTTATGTTGTAAAATAAAGAAATATAAGTGAAAAATACCATTAGAACTATTGTTATACCGTGCATAAGCATTAAGGCATCCGTGGATCAAGTTTTTGGTGTCGTTGTCGGGGAAGAAAACTAAATAAATTTCTATTTTTAGAAAGTATTATTTAGACTTTAAATATTTTATCTTATTTTGTATGTTTTATTTTATTTTATTTTATTTTTTTTTATGTATGCGTAGTTCAGTTTCTTATGAAGATTAGGTGCATTTTAAATGACTTGACTCATGAGAAATTTTCGTCTCTGGTCATAGTAAACCTTCCAAAATTTTCTTAGATTTTTCTAAGCAACATGCTAATTATTATGATTAATTTAAGCAAATAATGTGCATAAACTTGAAAATATATGGATCTCTGTCTAGAGGTCTCATCTGACTTTGGAAAAATCAGGGAGTGTTCACCTTGACAGAGGCTACAACATGCCAAAAATTTAAGCCTTGGTGAAATGCCTATATGCATGGAGAATCAGAAGACTCAAGATAGTGTTTAATTAATTAAAAATAAAACATGCATTAAATGAACTTCAAATTATTTTCACATTGTTCTCTTCTATTCACTGAGCAAGAGGGTATTTTTATTTTATTTTTGTGATCTTTCTACACCAATATATGGATTTTTAAAGTTAGGGGCCATTTTCTTATTTTTTTATTCCCTATTTATCTATTTAAATGCGTGACGCTGACTGGATCCTAGGCAGCTCCGAAGCTCCACACGACGTGCTCCCATTTAACGCAGTTGTCTATGCTAGCAGCCACGCGTCCCGTGGTTCATGTAAAGAAGCGATGTCCAACTTCATCTTGACCGTTCATCCGATACAGGCTCGATCGAACGGCGCTCCATCATCGTCCCCAATGGCCTAGCCCGTGAACCGTCCATCTTCAAGGCTTGATATCTCCCTTATTTCTCATCCAAATTGATTGAATTTTTTTTTTTAAATGCTCATCTAGACTAGAGGAACATATCTATACGGTTAAGATGCCATAAAATTAAGCCCAAGCAAATGGAGAATCAAAAGAGGCTCGAGATGAGGAGTTCAATACCTTTGCTCTGAGAAGGGAAGCTTCAATCAAAGGTATTTGGCACGTTCGTTGGAGACCAATGAGGCTAGGGATTGAGCCTCTTGTCGTAGTGTAAGGTCTAGGTATGAGTTTGACCAGACTCTATTTCAGGTGTTGATCAAAGTCTATGCTAGGGGCTCTGTGGAAGGGGGATTTGAGGGGGCTTTATCTTCTTTCAGTGTTGTGAAGGTGTGGGTAAGTTTACTTTTACTTTGGTGGAATGTGGAGGTGTGTTGAGGTCTGTCCTAGTTTTAGGCAGAAGTTTGAGCTCAAAATTGAGCTTCCACAGTGGGAATCAGTGGGGGCAAGTGATTGTATTACACTGAGGAGGTCTCAAAGAAGCTCTGTGAGTGATTTGGGAAGCTCTCTCTGAGAAACTTTCAGCACTCCCTCCATGGCCGTGGAGGTGAGCTTTTATAAAAATGGCTAAGGGGTGGCTGTCATGGCCAATTGGGGGATGCAATGTGGTGCTTAGATGGAGGGGAGAGAGGCTCTAACATCTCATTTGGGTGAGGTGGCCCTAGTTTTGAATTTGGTGAAGTTTAAGGGAAGGTGGCTCTGGATTTTGGCTTTTCAGGAGACTAGGCTAGCCAGCCATGGCAGGGAGAGGTGGCTAGGAGCTCAGGGAACCCAGGGGAATATGTCACATCAATTTAATAGGCTGAGGCTTAATTTTGGCAAATATATCTTAATCTTAAGCAATTAATGCATGGAATCCCTTGATTTAAGCGACTATTGGTCCATGTTTCAGGCTTAGGTGGTTAGGTGAGTTTTGGCTCAGTCTTAGGATCGAACTAATGGCTGTGGAGTCATTAATTTGATGGCTTTGGGGTGGTTTGGCTACATTTAGTGCTTGGGTCTAAGTGGGTGAAAATGACCAAAACTTGGGTTTGAGCTAGGCTAGCCATGTCCTTGAGCCCAATTGATTGATGCAATTGATTGTAGATGATTGTAATGAACATTTTTGGTGAAGGATTGAAAGGATTTTGAGTTCAATTGAAGGGTCAATTTGAAGGAATTTGAAAACTTGGTCATTTTGGGCATGTTGGGCTAACCTTGGTGGGCTAGTCTTGGGCTAAGTCCAAATTGATTTCTGAGAATGGTCAATAAGAATTTCATGAAGAGTTTTCAACAGGAATTGGGTGCCAATTTGGGGATTAAGGCAATCAATTTGGTGAAATTTGAGGACATAGCCAATTTAGGGTAAAATTTGGGGCTTTTGGACTTAGGTTGAAATTAAATGAAATTGAGACTTCACCAAGGCCAATTAACGGTCAATTTTGATGTGTAGGAATGTTATAAAGGCAACATAAACCATGGCCAATTGAGGGGGCTATGGAGTCAATTTGGTGAGATTAGCTCATGTGCCCAAAATTGGGGGTTTGACTTAAATAAAAAATTATGCTCAAAGAATGGGCTAATTGAGCTTGAATTTGGTTTATTTTGGTCACATTGAAGGTGAATTTGAGTTTTAGATTGAAATTTGGGGAGATTGGGAGCAAATTTTTGGACATTTGAAGTGGATTTATGGAGATTTGGGCCTTTAAAGGCAATTTGGGGGTTTTGATAAAAGATGGTCAAATTGGCCAAATTGGGTCATGTGGTAGTTGAGAAAACTGAAATTGGGAATATTTGGAATATTTTGGGAAATTTTGACCAAATTTAGGGTTTCAAGGGTACTTAGGTAATTTGGGGGAGTTTAGGGACAAAAGACCAGGCTGAGTATTTTGGGTAAAATTGGGGACTAACCCCCAAAAGTAAGCCATGGACCAATGGAAACCCCATTTGGGTCCTCTATGTACTGGTCTTAGCTAAACCCTAGCTTAGGGGTAGTAGGTTTAGGGGACCATCTACATGAGTTTTCCAAAGGCTCAAGGGACCAAAGTTAAGAAATTCTGGGTTTAGGGTAGTGAGTGATTGTGAGTGAAGTTAGTGCCTTAGCTCTAGACCAACACCTAAGGTCAACCCTAAGGTCAAATAGCCCTATAGAAACTCTCCTTGAGCTCTCCCATAATGACCCCACCTACTAAGTGCTAGAGGTTAGGGCCAATATGTGGAACTTCAAGTTGAGTAAAGAAGAGTTTAGAATTTCTAATGGTGAGGGTGCTTTTTTCTAGTTCTCTAAGAATAATCAGTAGGAAAATCCTATGACTAGACCCTAGGCTATTAAAGAAAAAGACTAGACCTCAACCAAAAATGAGGTCAATAAATGGACCCCCAATAAGTGTGGTGTGTTGGGCAAGCACACCACGTGTATCGGCGTTGACCGACGAGATCAACAAAATCAATACAAACTCCCAAGTCAAGAGACCTAGAAGAAATGTGTAGAGTTGTGTGTGTTATTTGTTTTCACTAAGGAATATAATAGGTGAATATTTGATCAAATTCAAGAAGTAGGTACTCTCGCTGGGGATTGAAGAGTTGATTTTGATTTATGTGATTTCAAGAATTTATGGAAGATGGGAATCGATGTGTAAGTTCTGACCCCCGGGGATTTGAAATTCATGTATTAATTTTATAAGAGAGTCGGAAGTTTAGGACCACCCCAAAAGGGGTGCATCAGAAGATAATGACTGATTCAAAATGAGAATTGACAGGTAAGGGTCAATCTCAAAAGAGAGCTTCAGAAGGTAAGGACCGACCTCGAAAAGGGGTGAATCAAAAGGTAGTGACTGGTTCGAAATGAGAATTGGCAGGTAAGGGTCAATCTCAAAAGAGAGCGTCAGAAGGTAAGGACTAACCACGAAAGGGGCGAATCAAAAGGTAGTGACTGATCCGAAATGAGAATTGACAGGAAAGGGTCAATCTCAAAAGAGAGCGTTGGAAGGTAAGGATCGACCTCAAAAGGGGTGAATCAGAAGGTATTGACTGATCTGAAATGAGAATTGACAGGTAAGGGTCAATCTCAAAAGAGAGCATCAAAAGGTAAGGACCGACCTCGAAAGGAGTGAATCAAAAGGTAGTGACTGATCCGAAATGAGAATTAACAGGTAAGGGTCGATCTCAAAAGAGAGCGTCGGAAGGTAAGGACCAACCTCAAAAGGGGTGAATCAGAAGGTAGTGACTGATTCGAAATGAGAATTCACAGGTAAGGGTCAATCTCAAAAGAGAGCATTGGAAGGTAAGGTCCGACCTTGAAAGGGGAGAATCAAAAGGTAGTGACTGAACCGAAATGAGAATTGATAGGTAAGGGCTAATCTCAAAAGAGAGCATCAGAAGGTAAGGACCAACCTCAAAAGGTGTGAATCAGAAGGTAGTGACTGATCTAAAATTAGAATTGACAGGTAAGGGTCAATCTCAAAAGAGAGCGTCGGAAGGTAAGGACCGACCTCAAAAGGGGTGAATCAGAAGGTAGTGACTGATTCAAAATGAGATTTGGCAGGTAAGGGTCAATCTCAAATGAGAGCATCGGAAGGTAAGGACCAACCTCAAAAAGGGTGAATCAGAAGGTAGTGACTGATTCAAAATAAGATTTGACAAGTAAGAGTTAATCTCAAAATAGAGCGTCGGAAGGTAAGGGCCGACCTCGAAAGGGGTGAATCAGAAGGTTGTGACTGATCCAAAATGAGAATTTACAGGTAAAAGTCAATCTCAAAAGAGAGCGTCGGAAGGTAAGGACCGACCTCGAAAGGGGTGAATCAGAAGGTAGTGAATGATTCAAAATGAGAATTGACAGGTAAGGGTCAATCTCAAAAGAGAGCGTCAAAAGGTAAGGACCGACCTCAAAGGTAATGAATTAAAAGGTAGTGACGGATTCAGAATGAGAATTGATAGGTAAGGGTCAATATGAAAAGAGAGCGTCGGAAGGTAAGGACCGACCTCGAAGGTGATGAATCAAAAGGTAGTGATTGATTCAAAATGAGAATTGATAGGTAAGGATTGATCTCAAAAGAGAACATCAGAAGGTAAGGACTGACCTCAAAAGGGGTGAATAAGAAGGTAGTGACTGATTCAAAATGAGAATTGATAGGTAAGGGTCAATCTCAAAAGAGAGTGTCGGAAGGTAAGGACCGACCTCAAAAGGGGTGAATCAGAAGGTAGTGACTAATTCGAAATGAGAATTGACAGGTAAGGGTCAATCTCAAAATAGATCATTGAAATGTAAGGAATGACCTCGAAGGGGTGAATTAGAAGGTAGTGACTGATTTAAAATGAGAATTGACAGGTAAGGGTCAATCTCAAAAGAGAGCATCGGAAGGTAAGGACCGACATCGAAAGGGGTGAATGAGAAGGTAGTGACTGATTTAGAATTATAATTCTACAGAGTTTGTAGTGTTTAATTTAAAGACATGTGTTGTATGCAACAGTTGACATTGTTGAAGAGGATTTGTGAAAATTTACAAGTTTTTTTTTTTGCGCAGAATATGAAATTCCGTGGGGATGTGAAGAGAATTAGTGCAGACAAAGATAGTTGTGTTGTGCGAGCAAAGAGTAAGAAACTCCAGAATCGAGAGAATCCACTCAACATATTTATTTTCTTTTCTTGTTGTTTTTATCATATTTAATTTTGAAAAATATGTTTTTCAAATTTTAATTTTAGTTGGTCAATTTTTTCAAAAGAGATTTTTTTTATTTAAATTTATCATAATTTATATTCTTTTTATCATTTTTTTAATTTGAAAGTTTCTTTTTTTCTTTAAATGTTTGTTGTTTTGTTCTTTGTTCATTGTAGTTGTGAACCAACGCATGGTTCAATGGCTTTTATCCATCGCACCGAGAAGGGCAATTGAAAAATCAGATAAATTTTTCGAAAGAAATTTCATTAATCTGCTTCAATAAAATGTTAAAGATGAAAAGTAGGCCAATGCCTCAAAAAGAGTACAATATGCAAACTGCTTGAAGTTACATCCAGAATGTGTCATGTCGAGTACATATCATGGACTGATCATGTCTGATATAGATCATATCAGTAATGTAGTAGAGAATAAAGAGAAACCATCTGAATATCAGTCCCCTTGTGTCGTAAGCTCGTGATCAAGCTGACCTTCTGAGCTATGTTCTAGGACAAGAGTTCCCTTCACGTGTGCCTAGAGGTACAACCTTCTCATAGCTCATACGGCAGCAGTTCTTTGAGTTCAGGATCCGGTTGAAATCCAAATAGTATTTTGTTGTTGTCCCCATCCGTCGGAAAGTCACAGACACCCTACGGCGTTGTACTCGGGGAATGCAGTGCTTGACAACGTCTGCACCGTTGCCTTTTAGAACAAACATTGAATCAACCGGTAGGGGAATCTCTACAGATCCTCAGAATTCTCTGGGGCCGATGACATTAATTTCTTTCTTAAAGAGTATATTTCTTTCACACATGAATGAGACTGTCTAGAAGGGTCTTATAAAATCATGATGATTAATGTGAGGTATGCATTCTCTCTCGTCATATATGTTGATCATGCAGCTGTTTGGAATGCAGTCGACCGGCAGCATGTTCCATCGAACCATTCGTTTAATCATCCATTTGATCATCAGGGGCTGCAGATCTATTTGATCCTACCTGAGAATCCCGGGAGGATTTCCTTGCCTGTCGTTTGTGAAATTATAGCAGCATCCGCATTGTATTATAATCCTTCCCTTTCCTCTCATCCATTTCCTTAGCTCAGAGTAGGTTCTTTCCCTGAGAAAGCCTGCTCGACCTCTATCTCGTAAGTCAAAGATACAATCTAGAATGCTTTGTTCATCTTTTTCTGCAAAGACCCTGGTATACAGTTCCAGTCCTTTCAATATATTGACAAGTTCTCCACATACTTCTTCGTAGAACTCAAAGCTTCTTTTGTTGACTTTGCTAATTTTATAATACTCTATTGTGCTGAGGACGAGCGGCTGGTGTGGACATTCCCTCATTTCATTATTGACAGGAATCTAGACTGGTGCCGGTGTTACCTCTAACGGGATTTATGACTCGGCGTCCATCAGAACATTTTGCTCAGTATACCGTGGGTCATATTTTTTTGTACCCATTGGGACGTATGCACCCTCCATCTGTCAATCACTGGTCTGAGATTGATCTTCATTAGAGGCATATTCTTCAAGAGTGCTGAAATGCTCCAAGTGCAGGACATTACAGTCTAGACATTCGACAAAAGCTCCTGTAGCTGATGCTTGTAGCGGTATTTCAAAGTTTCAACTAGGGTAACTCGCGCAAAAGGTCATCCAAGACTGGCAGTACTTCTGGCTCTTGAAAATTTTGAGGCTCCTCATCTATGGAGGGCAGGCTGGAAAAAGTTTCCTTCATATATGTTTCATAGATGTGTCCCTATGGAATGGGGATGAGTTGGTTTTCTATTTGTTGTTGACGTCTCTTTTCTTCTCTCAAGAGAGCTCTGTGCTTACGACGGTTGGCATTTCTTTGTTGAGTCTTCTGTAGCAAAGCGAACGGTATCCTACCGTTGTTAGTAGTAACCAAGTTTCTGGCTGGAGTGGCTACCATGGATGGTAGACGGCTGGTTCCTTCCATGGGATCGTGTTGTCTTATCACCTCTTTCCTCTACAGTGAGGGATTGCTTTTGGATCTGAATTTCAGAAGTGAGGGCAGTCCCTCCTTTTCTTATCTGCTGACTACATCCATTAGAGGACCATCGTAGCCCATGTCGATTTCATTAAACTTCATGTCAAAGTCAATAATGCCACCTTGTGGTGCCATCTCCTCATTAAGCCTGAGGTTCCAACCATCCTTGAAGGCAAGGAACAGCTTCTGACCTGACATTTTTCTGTAGACGACAAAAAAAAAAACATCAGTGAGCTGAAACTTAGCATGAACAAGAACAAAACAAAGTTTTTTAGTCAGAGGAAATTTTAATTTATTTTGGTAAAGAAGTTATTTTTGTTTAATTTAGTTGTATATTAAATTTAAACTTAAAGGTAGAAAAGAGAATTGCAGTTCGTAATTTTCCAAATTCTTCATTAAATTAAAGTTAATTAGAAAATCTTTGGACCCGGTCATAGACTTTTGGCCACATAGATAAGCCCTAAACGATCAAAATTTTACAATTTTCAAATCAAGCAGCGATAAGCAACGTTAGGTTACGTAATATGTTTTCAAGTATCATCCGTTGATCGACAACATGGATCTTTCACCCCCGAAAATCTACTAATTGGTAGGCTCCCCTTGCATAAACCTTTTCAACGAAAAATGGTCCCTCCCAAGTTGGCTCAAAATTTCCACCTATTTTGCGGCGTACAAGAATAGGCCTTTTGAGCACGAGGACAAGGTCACCAACTTTGAATGTCCTTGGGCGGACCAATTTGTTATGAGCTTGCACCATATTTGCCTGATAAAGCTCCAAATGTTGCTATGCTTAAAGTTGTTTTCCTTCAAGATTCTCTAGTTCTTAAAGTCTGAGCTTTGCACTTTCCTTTTTTGTAAGTTGATTGGCGACTGCGACTTTGAGATACGACATCTAAATTTCTAGTGACAATATAGCTTCAGACCCGTACACGAGCATGTAAGGTGTACACTGAGTGGGAGTCCTGAATGTTTTCCGGTAGGCCCACAAAGCTTCTAGCAATTTATTGTGCCAATCTCTTTTATTTTCATTGAGTGTTTTCTTTAAAATCTGTACCAATGTCTTGTTGAAGGCCTCAACCAATCCATTTGTTCTGGGATAGTAAATTGTAGAGTATCTCCAATATATTTCGTGTCTTTTGACAAAATTTTTTATTTTTTTACTTTTGAACACCGTCCCATTGTCGGAGATTACTCTGCGTGGTACACCAAAATGGTAGACGATTTGGCTTTTGAAGAATCGGAGGACATGCTGTGCTGTAACCTCTCATAGCGGTACTGCCTCTGCCCATTTAGAGAAGTAGTTTGTAGCAGTGAGAATAAATTTGTGTCCTTTAGAAGATGGAGGGTCTATTAGACCTATTATGTTAGTGCCTCAACACTCGAATGACCATGAAGAACCAGTTGGGTGTAACACATTCGGAGGTTGGTGTAAGACCACCCCATTCACTTAGCACTGGTGACATTTTCTGGCTGTCTACATGCAGTCGGACATCATTGCTGACAAAAAATATCCGAGTCTTTTGATCTTCATTTTCATCTTTGGCCCTGACTGGTGAGCGCTACACAATTCGACATGTACTTCTTTGATAATATTTTGTGCCTCGGCTCTGCTTAAGCACCATAGCCACATCTGGTTAAATGATCTTCTGTAGAGGGCGCCACCAACCAAGGCGTATGATATAGCCCTTTTTGTAATGTGATGTGCCTCAGACTTGTCTTCCGACAACTTTTCAGTATGCAAATATTCTATTAATGGCTTGTGCCTATCTTCGTTGATATCTGCAACTGCAATCATTATTTCCTCTTTTCTGAGTTTGTGTAGAGTGTTGAGGTTGATTCGATACAGAACTTGTCTTCATTGTACTGTGATTTCAATGGAATCCTCCGAGGGACATGACAATTCTTTAGCAAGTTTTGCTAGCGCATCAGCATGGACATTTTCTCCCCGAGGAATCCGACAGAAAGTCACATTGAGAATCTGTTCCAACAGCTTCATTGTTTAACAGTGGTATTCTGCTAGTCTTGGTTTCAAAATTTTGTATTGTCCGGCGACTTGCTGGATGACAAGTTGAGAGTCACCGTAGATGGCAATATCTATTATGCCCATTGAAATTACGAACTCCAACCCTGTGATTAAGGCTTCATATTCTGCTTCATTGTTGGTGCATGACTCTGTCAGGTGGTGTGAGAACCTCAACATACCTTTATCTGGCGTGATAAAGATCAAACCGATACCTGCTTTGCCTGGTATAACTATGCCTGAGCCTTTGTCTTTTATAGCATAGAAGCACCGTCGAAGTACATTTCCTAGCATTGCGTACTGGAGAATTCCATTTGTAGTACTTGTTCATCTGGTAGTTCGTCGTTAAGCGGGGACCCAACTGGCAGTGGGTGTGCAGCGAGAAAGTCTGTTAGAATTTGTCCCTTAATAGCACAGAGGGGAACAAAAGTTATATTGAATTGCAATAAGATCATTGACCATCTTGCTAGACGTCCAGAGAGTGTTGGTCGGGTCATGAAATATTGCAACAGATTAACTTTCAAGATTAGGGTAATTTTATGAGAGAGCATGTAATGTCTAAGCTTTTGGGCGGCAAAAATTAGTGTCAGACAATGCTTCTCAATAGGTGGATACCTCATCTCCGTCGATATGAGACGACACTTAAGTAGTAGAGTTCATTTAATTTACCCTCATCATTGAGTTGGGCTAAGAGGGCTCCAAGAGAGTTGTCTAAATCCAAGGTATAAAGTATCAATGGTTTTCCTGGGATAGGGCTTGCCAAAATAGGAGGTTTTATTATAAGGGATTCATTTTAAGGTCATATCGTCGTAACCTTTCAAACACGATCCTCAAATCATACAAATGGTGTATTTTTCATTTGCTTTTGATGAACAAATCATCCACATAGCATTCCACTTGATTGTGAATGAGGTCGTAAAAAATCTTCGTCATTGTCGTTGGTATGTAGCTCCAGCGTTCCTTAACCCAAACAACATCACTATGTAGCAGAAATTTCCGATCGATGTCCTGAAGGCTGTAAGTGTTGCATCCTCGGGAGCCATCTTGATTTGGTTGTATCTCGATGATCCGTCCATGAAAGAGAAGATTTCATGTGTAGAAGCGATATCCACCATCATTTCTGGTATTGGTAGTGGGAACTCGTCTTTCGGACATGCTTTGTTTAGATCTCTGAAGTCGACGCAAACACAGATTTGTCCATTTTTCTTCTTGACAGGTACAATATTGGCTACCCATTTGGGGTATTACTCTTCTTTTACAAAGTTAGCGTCTATTAATTTCTTCACCTTGGCAATGAATAGTTTCTCTATTTGAAGGCGCATTCTTCTTGGAGCTTGTTTTACTGGGGTTATATTTTTATCTACCCCAATTTTATGAACTACAACCTCAGCTGACAGTCTTGACATTTCATCATAACCCCATGTCAAGCAATCTTTGAATTCTGTTAACAATTTGACCAATTCTGAAGTTTCTTCATCATTGAGTAAAGAACTTATAAAGGTAGGTCGGGGTTGTTCTTCAGTCCCAAGGTTAATTTCCTTTAACTGGTTGACAGTTGAAATGATTTCCTCCTCAAGTTCTAGCGGAGCATTTTCTATTGGTTGATCATTAGAGTCATCCTCTATATGGAGGTAATCCTCTCCTGATTTACTAGTAACAACCGTGCAAAATTCTGAATCATCGACTGGTCCCACTGTACCAAATTCGAGACCCTCTTTTGAGTTTGGAGTTCGACTTTTAATATTCCATAATTTTTTAAAAAGTTGTAATTTATCTCTTGACATTTGTTTTGGCAAATGTCCTTATTAAATTAACTATTATACGTAAGGCAAAAAGTAACCAAAAGGTAATTCCATTAATTCATTAGGATCATCATCCAAATGCACATGATTTTCTATATTAGTAGAGGTAAAATATGATCGACTTTGAACAAGCACTACAATCTTCCTCGACCTCTAAACTTTCGAACTTTTGAGGGAGGATCGGAGTAATGGTCATAGTATTCACATAGTGGTTTATCCGATCATATATTATTTCATATTCACTTTTCTCTGTATCTTCTAAGGATATCTCGTACTAAGGTTTCTTCTATTTTTTCATCATTATTTCATCTTCAGAACTGTCTTCATCACCAATATTGATGGTTGGCCTAGTCCGTTCAACAATTAGATTGATTCTTCCTCGTCCACGCCCTGACAACGACTTTATATATGCTTAAAAATACAACAGTTTGATACTGCTTCTAGAAGATTTAAATCCCCGACAATGGCGCCAAAAACTTCATAACGGTTATAGATTTGATAAAGATGTGTATAAAATATTCAATAATTGCAAAGTCACACTTATCAATGCAAGTATACGTATCGCTCAAGTAATATAGGGCTCTAATGGAGTCCTGGATATCGATCCCACATGGAGTAATATTAGAGGCGAGGAACTAAGATTTAAAAAATCAATACTTAATCACAACAATATAGTTCAAATTGCATATTTGTCACTAATAGGCAATTGAAATAAAAATGTAATTTTGATAAACTCTTAATTAACTAATTCTACTAATAAAGTTTCTAATGTGAAGTTCAATATATAAGAAAGCATCCTTCTCCTTGTCAAGAAATTTAAGTGAATGGATAAATTGAATCAGTTTAAATTGTATTGAGCCAAATAAGAGCATACATATTCTTTACCCTTTAGACCAGGCATAAAGAGCATTGACTAATCCTATGCTTGGTTACTGAATCTGCGGCTAGACTGGGAGGATACCGGCTCTCACTTTGGAGCTCCCATGTTCCCCTCGCCTGAGGGCGAACATCTACACTTCAGCACCCAAACGATAGGACAGAATTGAGGATTTTAGTCTGTCACTCTAAAATCTCTAATTCTACGCCCGATAATTTTTATTTCCCTATTTATTTGCTCCCAACTTTCAAGGACTTTGACCTCCCTAAATCTTGGATGTAATCTT
>JXCR01075141.1:451202-481290 GCA_002079205.1 Phalaenopsis hybrid cultivar | reverse complement strand
TGAAAAGATCATCACAACTTCTTTAACATTCTAATGGCACAACCAATTCAAATCACCATTTCACAAAATCTCAAGTCAAGGAGAAAGATAGAGAAAACTACTCAGAACTCATGAAGAAGATGCAACAAAACTTGGAATTTATATATAAAAGCAAAGTCATACAAACTTCAATAAGTAAATACAACGTATCTCTAATTCCTCCTCAAGAAAACTCCTCGAAGTTCCTCTAAATCTCTTCCTTTCTTTACAACACACAGAATTCTCCTTCGAAGCGGCAAGGAGGAAGAAGTCTCTCACTTTCCTTCCACTCTTACAATCTCTTGAAGAATTCCTCACAGTATTAACCACTCTCTACAATCTAATGGGCACCACAAACAGCAAATACTCAGCGGACACCCATGGACACCCCCATGGACACCCCCTTTTTCGGCCCGCAAATGTTTCTTTTAAAGTTGTAGAAAAGTTTTCAAGATTTGCCCAAGCGTCCCTTAAAAAATCATCCATATTCAATGCATCTGTTGAGAGAACCGACGTGCTCATAGTCGGCGGCCTCGATGGCGCTGTCGGCGGCCTCGATGGCGCTGTCGGCGGCCTTTAGAATATTTAATTCTAGACTCTCGGGGAAAATCCACCGTCGGTGGCGTCGAGCCCGCCGTCGGCGCCCAAGATCAAATTTTAATATGTTGGTCCTTTTTGCTCCAAATTCGCACCTTTTTACATCTTTTTGCTATAATGACCATAATTCAACATACCTACAACAAAACATCAAAAATACCTTTCTTTAAAGTGCAATATCATCAAAATTAGTGTAAAATAAGTATGAAAATCTCAACATATTTTCCTTTGGTCACACCCCCGGCCTCGACCTTGGGTGTGAGAACCAAAAGAAGCTCCACCAATTTGATGTAGAAAGGTGGCGGAAGATCGTTGAGGTGGAGTTGAATGGCCTCTTTTTTGTGATTTTTCTAAATCTTCACTTTTGTTTGTTGGAATCTCGCACGAGAAGACAATTTTCTTTGGTGGCGCGTAGTAGGCAACATCTTCATGAATACCGACTTCATGAATTGAAAACAGTTGTAGATCTCCTTTGATGCAGTATTCTTTTCTTTCTTTGTAGTATTTAATGCACTGATGTAGAGATGAAGGAATAATGTTGTGTTCATGAATCCACGGTCGACCAAGTAGAGCGTTGAAAGAGGTCTCGGCGTCGATGATATGAAACTTGGCTATTGTTGCTAGTTCTACAACCTTCATAAACAATGTAATCAATCAAAGGGCTCTTTCTCCCTTTTGGTTGAATCCTCTTAGCATCATTTTATTGGCTGTAAGCTCTTGAGCTTCGATGTCCAAATAGGCCAATGTCCGTAGGCTCATCAAATTGAGAGATGCTCCTGGATCTACCAGAACTCTAGATAATACGAATCTGTTGATGTTGACGGAGATGTAGAGTGGTTGATTGTGGTCGTTGGTACCAAGCAGCAAATCTTCATATGTTAAGGTTACCCAGGCTGTTCTTTCAAAGAGCAAACTTCATCTGAGGATGTGCTGGCCAACTGGGCTAAGCAAATCTCTGGGTCAAGTAAAGCTATAACCAGAGACTCTCTCATCTCGTTTGATAGGATCAGAGCATCATAGATTCTTAATCTAGCTGACAACTTACTAAGGTGAGCTAGCACATTGTCATTCACTTTGTATGATCCTCCAATTTTCTCTTGTTTATGTGTTTCTTCCACTGGTGGAGGTGGAGGTAGTTCTTTTTGAGTGACTATATGTTTTCCTTTGTCTATCAGAGCTATTCTTGGGGGTAATACTTTCCCGCTCCTTAAGTTTACTTCTGTAATTTCTTCTTTTTGTGGTATCACTATTGATTCTTCTGGTGTTTCTTCTTTGTCGGAAAGATCAAAGTTGATGACAAGTGGTGTACCGTGGTGCTCAAGGATTGGCTCCTCACTCCCGGTGCTATCGTAGCTGTTATCGTTGATGTCTTCTTCAATTTTGTTAATGAGTTTGCCAGACTCAAGTACAATTTGAGGATCATTTTGGGAATCGAGATCGAAGTTAGATTGACCATAATGGATTACGTCATCACTAGAAACAGTTAAAACGTAGCTAAAATTATGATCGTTATATTCATAAGTCCCTGGAGGGGCAAAAAGATAATCATACAAAGTCAAGAGTTCAAGGATTTTCTTCCTCGAATCTGAGACAACCAATCTATTAGAGGCAGCCCCTATCCTACTCCCCGTGCTATCAATCTTCATGATGACATTCTTCTTTTTCTTTGACTTTGATGACGACGGCTCCGGCGGTGAAATCTGGTCTTGACAGACTGAATATTCTGAGCAGTAGTTTTCTTTGAAGCGTTCTGTATTTGATTTAACATCTTCTTGGATGATTTGCTCCAAACTGTATCCCATCCATCTCTTTCAGTGTGTGTAGAAGAATGTTTTGATGTAACCTAAATTTGATTTAGGACCCTCTTAAGTTTGTTCCAAGTTGTACTGCATCCATCTTCTCCAGTGTACGGATCAATCAGAGAGATTGGCTCAGCCGAAATCATATTTATGGAACCTTTTTCAGGTTCTTTTAACTACTCTTTTGGGATTGTTATATTTCCTTCTTTGAGATTTTTCTCAAACTAATCCTTAAAGATGAAACATTCTTCTATAGTGTGTCCCAGTAATCTTTGATATGGGCAATAATTTGGTTGATCCTTCTTATCGACCTCTTTGGGTTTCTTTGGGTCTGGTAGTTTGAACTCGGGCTTCTTCATCAGACTTCTGAATATTTTAGATACAACTTCATCTTTTAAAGAGTACAAAATTTTTTGTCATTCTGCCAGAGATATTCTTTTATTCTGAGATGATCCTCCCTGAGGCGGTCGCTGGTTAGTCTGGCTTTTCTATTTCAGAACATGCTATGATGAAGATTAACGAGGAGCTTCTGTATATATCTTTATCAGTTGTTTTCTTTTATCAATAGTTGTGACTATTCTGGATTTCTTTTCAAACACTCTGGTTGTCTTGGACTTCTCGTGCAAATCCATATGTTTAATTTCATCCTGAAGTCTGCTAGCCTTGCTAAGTAGCTTCTCGAAGGATTTGATGGCGAGTCCCTTGAGCATGAAAGCTACTGGGCCTTGAATGCTTTTGAGTAGGATCTCAATCGCATGATGTTTCTGTAGCTGAGGTTTGCACTTCATGCTAAGGTTTCTCCACTACAAAATGTAATCCACCAAAGTTATGTTGGGCTTTTTTTTCTCCACAGGAGTTCTCCTATGAAAACATGATGTTGCGCTCCGACAAATCTCTTTATAAAAAATTGTTCCAACTCAGTGAATGTTTTAACCAATATGTTGGGCAAATCAGCATACTAATCGAAAGCAACTCCTGACAGGCTGCTGACGAACTGTTGACAGAGTAAAACTTTGTTATTTCTTGTATTGCTACAATTGGCTCAGAAGTGTGCTAGGTGCTATCTGGGATTTTCGGTCCCATCAAATATCTTAAAGCTTCGGAACACAAAAACCTTAAGGAAAGGTATGACATCAAACTCTTCCGATTAAGGTCTACCTTTTAGAATCAATGCACCACCCTTAAATTGAGTTAAGGCATCCCGAACTTGTTCGACCATTTGCTTGAGTTCTTTCTCCGGCATGATGCTTGTTGGAGAATCCTTTGCTCATCTCTATTTGCTGAGACAACCTCTCTTCTTTCATCTGTAAGACGTATGATTTCTGGTTGGTTGATCTCTGGAGATGCTAGTTGTGGTTCTTGTGACTACCCTTGAATTGTGGTCATAGCGGTCATGGCGGTGGTAATCTCTTCTATCCTTTTCTCCAATAGGCTGACTTGCTCATCCCTTAGGAGGATAGCCTTGTGCAGCTCATCTACGACGTTCTCTTCAGTAGAAGGTTGAGCGTCGCATGCAGATGCAGTGGCCCTGGTCTCGATAACATGGACATCCATAAAATCTTCTTCGAGGTAATCGTTATAGCCAAAATTTTCATCATCATCATCATCAATGGAAACTCCATGTTCCCAAGCTAACTTAGAAATCTCGACTCGCTTTTCAACTTTTTCTTTGATTATTGATTCTTGAATCATCTTAAGATCTGAAGGACCCTACTGGACATCCTCTACTTGTTCTTCCATCTCGCTGGCAATCATTGCGACGATGTTAGATATTTCGAACCCTGACTTTATTCCATGATCTTGCTCTGCGGGTTCACTGGACTGTATCGGTGCAACAACCTTGGGTATCCATACTTTCCTCTTTGAAGATGATGTCTCAAGATGGAGTGTCCTTGCAGAAACATCGGCATGTCGAGGAGAAATATGCTCCCCATGGTGTAGACCAGATACAATCTCAGGTAACCTCTTTGTCTTTTCCTTTTTAGAAATATCTTTGTGATATGTGCTTGGTAGGATTCTCGGACCCAGTCTTCACTTTACTGGTCAACGGTCTGTTGTCCTAATAGCAGTGAAATCTGTAGTAATAGCGGCAGTGTCAACCCTGTTTCCCAGGCGGAACCATACGGGAATGCAAGCGGGCAGATTTTCATTTAACTTATGTTTGGCAAACTTAATGTCCCTTAAAATCTCTTCCTTCATTTGAGGGGATATTGCCTGTTCCACTCGTTTGAGTAACTCACAGACTTAACAACGCTCTTTGACAGCTAGTCTCTAAAAAACTGAGCTGACTCGAGTGTAGGGGTAGACTTATTTTTCTCCCTATCCTGTCCATGAAGTGATGGTAACGCAGCAGCAATCTTCTGGACACTCTCGTGTCCGTCGGTGTCCATAAGAGGATGAAATTTTCTCCCTCGCAGTAGTGGATATATTTCTGGTAGTTCAAACTCCTCTTGGTGAGGCTCTTCCTCGACAGGTATTTCCTCAGGAGTCTGGGCTTTCATAGCCCTTCAAACTCTTTTGTTACGGTTTCTCTACTGAGTTTGAGTTAGTGATGCAGTTTATGAACTCGATCCAATTTCGAATATTTGTGGTGGGACAACCAATCCCTTAGTCAGATCTTCAATTATCATTACTTCTTTCCCCTTGCTAGCTTCAGGGACAACATGCTTGGTAGCTACCACGACAGCAACAGTAGTCTTGGATTTCTTGTAGAAAGGGAAGTCCTAAAGACAGTTCAGGTTGAACTCAGAAGATGACTCCTAAACTTCTGGAGCAGTGACTTTCATCATGACGAACGAAGCCTTCCCAAGGATAACCTCAAGGTCTTCAAATTCGGCTCTGAACTTAATGATGGGAGCAATGTTGCGGGCTTCAGGCTTGTTGGCAAGTTACAAGAAAAGGTCAGCGTTGGGTAGGCCATTGTAGCAGCTTTAAAATAGAAAGTTTTTGGGTTAGCTATGTGGACAAAACCTTGTAATCTTTAGTGCAAGCACTGAAAATTTATAGAGGTTAGTCTGTAGACCGGGTAAGTCTTAGTTTGTGGGAATTTTTAAAAATTATTAGTAAAAAAGGTAATTTGAAAGTAGAAAAATTTAATTTATATAAAAAATATTTAAAGCACATGCAACACAACACAATTTGATTTAATTTACAAAATAGAAAATCCGATTTGGAAGGGAGATGTGAAGTGTTTTAGGACCCAGTGTAGGACCCATTTATCAATACACACTGCCTAGGTGGAACTAGTCCACCAACACACCTATTGGGGTCCAACCTCTCATGAAGATTTAAAGAGTCCTTAATGGCCTCCTGAACCCCTCTATTCAAAGGAGATTGAACATGTAGTCTTGAAGTCCAAAGAGTTGATTGTACTTTCCCAAGACAGAAATAGGTAAAGCATGTCAATGAAAGAAGGGTAATTTTGGTTCATAAGGGACATGAACGCATTACCGATGTATGAAGATAATTTTTCTTTGTTTAAATGGAGAGAAAAGCTTATCCCCAACAGAGTCAACAGAAGCTGTCGACATTATTTTGGTTTAGAGGAGTTGCTCGTAAGAAGCTGTCGGTCACCGGAATCGAAATCCCGTCGCCCGCTTTGGAAGGACGTTTTAATGTTTAGAAAAAAATATGAAATCAAACTGACCCCATATTTTTCATAGTTTTAAATGAAAGATCGTTGTACCTCAAACCCTGTATCTATCCTGAAAGATAAACACAAGACTTGAGGATGAGACTCAATCAAAGAAATTAAGAAATGTATGACGTCCGTTTGTTCTACGAAACCGTTTTATTTGCCGACAATTTCCCTTATTTAATATGAAGAATTAAATAGGGTTTATATTAAGCTGGGTTCAAGAAAAGCTTCCTATAAGGGCAATCCCCTATAGTTAATTACATCTTTAAATGACTGAAGTCATTTAAGAAAACTCTCGATAAAAATCAATAAATATTATCTTCAAGGAATTCAAAGGAAATGACTTTTCAATGAAATTGGACAAAGAGGTGTAAAAGGGGAATGGTTCAAATTTAGAACATTTTTATTGTAGAATCCAAAGGAGGAAGAACTAGGATGACATATATCCGGAGGAGAACCTCAGTGCCTTCCCAGTCTGTTCTATTGTTTGGCTTCAGTTTTGAGGAGAAAAATTTAAGTGTTTCATCTTGCCAATTTTATTAATTTAGGGCTTACATTTGTGTGGAACAATCACACAAATAGCCTAAAAGATGTGAGGATTTAGGTTGTGACGAACGACAACTTTGGAATCCTAAGACGAGTTAGGGCTTATATTGTACAACAGAGCTGTACAAAGGCCTAAAGACGAGTTGAGGATTTATGTTGCACGAGCAGACTACCTCGAAGTCCTATGGCCTAGTTGTTTAATTCTAAGAGAAATTGGTTTAGCTAGGGAAGACATGTTTTGCTGTTGAAGATGGTCATGATGCCCACCATGCTAGCTCCAAGCTCCTTGCCGTGACAAGTTTGAGTTTTCTAGGGTGTCCAATTATGATGTCAAATCAAGCGGCCCTATGATTGAAGTTCTTTAAATATTCTGGAGGATGTTAAAGTTGATAAGAGCAACACCAATTAGGATCCTACGTTTCCTTCATTCCGGCATACTATTTTCTATTGGATTCACTTAGTCCAAATGAATTTACTAAACTCAACTTAATGAGTTCCGTAATTTCATTTAAAACGTGCGAAGCCTCGTTAGCAACTGTAGGTTACCTCCTCCGAGGGGTTCTCGATCATCCGATAGAGATGTCTTAATTTAGTTGTTGTTGTTTTACCTTCTCCAAGGGATTCCCGATCATCCAATAGAGACATCTTAATTTAGTTGTAGCTGTTATTTTTTGTGATGTTTGTGATTAAATTTTGAGTTGTTTTA
The DNA here is from genome assembly GCA_002079205.1 of Phalaenopsis hybrid cultivar. Taxonomy (NCBI): domain Eukaryota; kingdom Viridiplantae; phylum Streptophyta; class Magnoliopsida; order Asparagales; family Orchidaceae; genus Phalaenopsis; species Phalaenopsis hybrid cultivar. Next base: position 473,987 of record JXCR01075141.1, on the reverse strand, counting down.
TATTTTGAATGTTGTGGGGGTGAATTTATCTTGGTTGATTTTAGTTTCAGTTTTGGTTTTGGTTTTGTGACTATCCTAGCAGTTTTGGTTTTCATGCAGAAGTACAGTATGAAAGTACAAGAAAGATGGCGCTGTAAACTCTAAACGCGTACTTGGCGAGTCTTCTCATTCCACCACCTGAAACTCAAAATGCATGTCTGGGCATTTTATATGAAACAGGAAAGCAAAGTTTTGGTGACCTTCCTAACCCTAGGTCATATCTTGGTGGGTCTCTATTAGTTTGATTAAGTTGTTAAGCAAAGTACATTAAGTTTGGTAGACCTCTGAGGTTTCCAACAAGTTAGGAGAAAGAAGCAGGTCCATGCTTCCCTCTCACTACCTGGTGAAAGGCCTCGAACTCATTTAAACTTATTGTGTTGCTTAATAATTCTCCCTATGAATGCCCTAATGCTCAATGAACATTGATGTCCTAATTATCCCTAAGAGTAGGGTAATTATCATTTGTAATTTAATTTGAAAGTTATGTGGGTGAAGACTCTTAATGGGGGCAAGCTAGCGTTGTTGGAACACTTAGCCAAATTTTGGTCCTAATTGGACTTGTGGTGTTTTAAAGATGTTAAATTTGAACTATATTCGCTTTCCTAATCCTCATTTAATCAGTCTAATTTTAACTTAGATCACTACTAAGCCCTTAAGACCTAGGTGAGTGTCTTAATTAATTTTGAAAAAGTTAAGTTATAGGTGATCATGATTCATTATTTGAATTCAATTTGAAAATCAAATAGGGGTATTAAATTGATTAATTATTGAATTCAAAAGTCATACTACTAAGTCCTAGGTTCTTTTAATTTTAATAAACTTCAAAATTTAAAAAATTTAGAAATTTATTAATTTATTCTTTTAATTAGGAAAGGGAGGTTGGTTTCTACCAATTAATCTCGAGAGATGTAAATTTTATATTTTTCTGGTTTTTGTTTGATTTATTGAAATTATTTTAGTGGAAATCCATTTTTTAGCCTTCAAATATTATTTTAAGCTTCAAAATACAATATTTTTATTTAGAAAATCAGGAAAAATATTCCAATTGTTTTTAGGTGCTTAGAAAACAATTTAGAACATTTTCATGAATTTTATTATTTTTATGATTTTTATGAATTTTTAATTATTTTAAATATTTAAAAATAGGCTAAAAATAAAGTTTTTATTTTAAATACCATTTTATTTTTATAAAATTTCCCTGATCTCAGAGAACTCCAAAAATAATTTTTCATAATTTTTTGAGTTATATTTTGATCATTAAAAATCATTTTAGTGCAAAAAAAAGATATTTAACTTGAAATATCAATTTAGACCATCAAATCGACTTAAAATCCTTTGAAATTTTTATGGGGAGTTCTCTGGATCTAAGACAATAGTGGAGATAAAAAATCAAGTCATTTTGATGTTTGTGTTTTCCAAACTTAATTACCTTAGTGATTTAGGGTTTATAAAGATTAGATGCATTTTAAATGACGACTCGTGAGAAATTTTCCTAAGGGATCTCTAATCATAGTAAACCTTCCAAAATTTTCTTGGATTTTTCTAAGCAATATGCTAATTATTATGATTAATTTAAGCAAATAATGTGCATAAACTTGAAAAATATGGATCTCTATTTAGAGGTCTCCTCTGACTTTGGAAAAATCTGGGTGAGCCCCTTGACAGAGGCTACAACATGCCAAAAATTCAAGCCATGGTGAAATGCCTATATGCATGGAGAATCAAAAGACTCAAGATAGTGTTTAATTAATTAAAAAAACACGCATTAACTGAACTTCAAATTATTTCCACATTGTTCTCCTCTATTCACTGAGCAAGAGGGTATTTTTATTTTATTTTTGTGATCTTTCTACACCAAGATATGGATTTTTAAAGTTAGGGGTCATTTTCTTATTTTTTATTCCCTATTTTGTCTATTTAAACGTGCGGGGCTGACTGGATCCTAGGCAGCTCCGAAGCTCCACGCGGCGTGCTCCCATTTAACGCCGTCGTCCATGCTAGCAGCCACGCGTCCCACAGTTCATGTAAAGAAGCGCTGTCCAACTTCATCTTGACCGTTCATCTGATACACACTCGATCGAATGGCGCTCCATCATCGTCCCCAATGGCCTAGCCCGAGAACCGTCCATCTTCAAGGCTTGATATCTCCCTCATTTCTCAACCAAATTGAATGATTTTTTTTTAAATGCTCATCTAGACTAGAGGAACATATCTATACGGTTAAGATGCCATGAAATTAAGCCCAAGCAAATGGAGAATCAAAAGAGGCTCGAGATGAGGAGGAGTTCAATACCTTTACTTTGAGAAGGGAACCTTCAATCAAAGGTGTTTAGCACATTCGTTGGAGAATGAGGCTAGGGATTGAGCCTCTTACCGTGGTGTAAGGTCTAGGTATGAGTTTGACCAGACTCTATTTCAAGTGTTGATCAAAAGTCTATGCTAGGGGCTCTGTGGAAGGGAGATTTGAGGGGGCTTTGTCTTCTTTCAGTGTTGTGAAGGTGTGGGTAAGTTTACTTTTAGTTTGGTGGACTGTGGAGGTGTGTTGAGCTCTGTCCTGGTTTTAGGTAGAAGTTTGAGCTTAAAATTGAGCTTCCATAGTGAGAATTAGTGGGGGAAAGTGATTGTATTACACTGAGGAGGTCTCAAAGAAGCTCTGTGAGTGATTTGGGAAGCTCTCTATAAGAAAATTTCAGCACTCCCTCCATGGCCGTGGAGGTGAGCTTTTATAAAAATGACTAAGGGGTGGCTGTCATGGCCAATTGGGGGGTGCAATGTGGTGCTTACGTGGATGGCAGAGAGGCTCTAACATCTCATTTGGGTGAGGTGGCCTTTAGGTTTGAATTGGGTGATGTTTAAGGGGAGGTGGACCTTGGTTTTTGCTTTTCCAGCGACTAGGCCAGCCGGTCATGGCATGGGGAGGTGGCTAGAAGTTGAGGGTACCTAGAGGAATATGTCACCGCAATTTAATAGGCTGAGGTTTAATTTTGGAAAAAATATCTTAAGCTTAAGCAATTATGGCATGGAATCCCTTGATTTAAGGGACCATTGGTCCATGACTTAGCTTAGGTGGTTAAGTGAGGTTTGGCTCAGTTATAGGATCCAAGTAATGGCTGTGGAGTCATTAATTTGATGGCTTTGGGGTGGTTAGGCTACATTTAGTGCTTGGGTCCAAGTAAGTGCAAATGACCAAAACTTAGGTTTGGGTTAGGCTAGCCATGTCCTTGAGCCCACTTGATGTAGATGATTGTGATGAACATTTTTTGTGAAGGATTGGAAGGATTTTGAGTTCAATTGAAGGGTCAATTTGAAGGAATTTGAAAACTTGGTCATTTTGGACATGTTGGGCTAACCTTGGGTCTAGTTTGGGCTAGCCTTGGGCTAAGTCCAAATTGATTGTTGAGGATGGTCAATAGGAATGCCATGAAGAGTTTTCAACATCAATTGGGTGCCAATTTTGCGATTAAGGCAATCAATTTGGTGAAATTTGAGGCTTTTGGACTTACGTTGAAATTAAATGAAACTGAGACTTCATAAAGGCCAATTGATGGTCACTTTTGATGTGTAGGAATTTTATAAAGAGTTTTAACATAAACCATGACCAATTGAGGGGGCTATGGATTCAATTTGGTGAGATTAGGTCATGTGCCCAAAATTGGGGGTTTGACCTAAATAAAAAATTAGGCTCAAAGCATGGGCTAATTGAGCTTGGATTTGGTTTATTTTGGTCACATTGAAGGTGAATTTGAGTTTGGGATTGAAATTTGGGGAGTTTGGGATCAAATTGATGGACATTTGAAGTGGATTTAGGGAGAATTGGGCCTTTAAAGGAAATTTGGGGGTTTTGATCAAAGATTGTCAAATTGGCCAAATTGGGTCATGTGGTAGTTGAGAAAAATGAAATTGGGAATACTTGGAATATTTTGGGAATTTTGACAAAATTTAGGGTTTCAATGGTACGTAGGTAATTTGGGGGAGTTTAGGAGCAAAAGGCTAGGCTGAGTATTTTAGGTAAAATTGGGGAACTAACCCCCAAAAGTAAGCCATGGACCAATGGAAACCTCATTTGGGTCCTCTATGTACTGGTCTTAGCTAAACCTTAGCCCGGGCTAGTAGGTTTAGGGACCATCTACATGAGTTTCCCAAAGGCTCAAGGGACCAAAGTCAAGAAATTCTGGGTTTAGGGTAGTGAATAATTGTGAGTGAAGTTAGTGCTTAGCTCTAGGACAACACCCAAGGTCAACCCTAAGGTCAAATAGCCCTATAGGAACTCTCCTTGAGCTCCCCCATAATGACCACATCTACTAAGTGCTAGAGGTTTGGACCAATATGTGGAACTTCAAGTTGAGTAATGAAGAGTTTAGAATTTCTAATGGCGAGGGTGCCTTTTTCTAGTTCTCTAAGAATAGTCAATAGGAAAGTCCTATGGCTAGACCTTAGGCTATTAAAGAGAAAGACTAGACCTCAACCAAAAATGAGGTCAACAGCCGTACAACTTAGAAGTGGAAGAGAGTTGGAAGGTAGGGTTAAAAAGAGATTGAAGTAGAGAGAGAGGAAATTGAAGAATCAAAAGAGGACGCTCCGAAAGATTTTTGAAAGACCTATTTCTCCACTGAAAATTGATTTAGAAAAACCACCACCTCCATTTACTCAGAGACTTCGACAACAGAAGTTGGATAAGCAATTTTCAGAATTTCTGGAAATATTTAAGAAGCATACAATCAATATTCCATTTGCTGAAGCCTTAGAACAAATGCCAAGCTATGTAAAGTTTATGAAGGATTTCTCAACAAAAAAAAGAAGTTTGAAGATAATGAGACTGTTGCACTTTGTGAGGAGTGTAGTGTTATAATTTAGAAGGAAATTCCTAAAAAGCTTAAAGATCCTGGTAGCTTTACAATTCCATGTGCAATATGAGATAGATTTAATGGGAAAGCTTTATATGATTTAGGTGAATGCATTAACCTTATGCCATTATCTATATTTAAAAGATTGAGATTAGGAGAAATAACCCCTACTATTATAACTTTGTAGTTATCAGATAGTTCAATAACCTATCCTAAAGAGGTTTATAGAAGATGTCCTAGTGAAAGTGGATCAATTTATTTTTCCTGTTGATTTCATTGTGCTACGATGTCCTAGTGAAAGTGGATCAATTTATCTTTCTTGTTGATTTCGTTGTGCTAGATATGGACTCCTAGTGAAAGTGGATCAATTTATCTTTCCTGTTGATTTCATTGTGCTAGATATGGAGAAAAATAAAGAGATACCTATCATTTTGGGGAGACATTTTCTAGCCACAGTAAGAGTAATGATAGATGTGCAAAAGTGGAATTAATAATGCGGTCAATGATCAAACTGTTACTTTTAACATTTCAAAATCAATGAAATACCCTGCAAAAGGTAAAGAAGATGAATGCTATAGAATGGATGTTATAAGATATTTGAGTGAATGTCATTTCAAGACTACTTGCAAAGAAAAATCTAAAGAAAAAGATTTGGAACACGAGCATGAAGCGGAATTATATCAATGTGTAAACCTTTCTAAGGAAGATTCAAGTTATGTTCAAGAAAGTTTTAAAATTTTGGACACGATAGAAAAAGACAAATCATTTTGTCCATCTATTGAAACACCTTCAGAACTTGAGTTAAAATTACTTCCTGAACATTTAAAATCTATTTTTTATGAGATTCCTCTACTTTACCTATTATGATTTCCTCGAAATTAACAAAGGAAGAAGAAGAAAAGCTGATGAAAATTTTGAAAAATTTTAAGAAAGCCTTCAGATGGACAATTGATTTTATTAAAGGAATCAGTCCTTCAATTTGTATTCATAGAATTAATCTGGAAGAAAACTGCAAACCCAGGGCTGATCCACAAAGGAGATTAAATCTGTTATGAAAAAGGTTGTTAAGAAAGAAATTTTAAAGTGGTTAGATGCTGGAACTATCTACCGTATTTCAGATAGTGCATGGGTTAGTTTAATTCACTGTGTTCCTAAGAAAGGAGGAGTAACTGTAACTGTGAATGAGAATAATGAGTTAATACCTACTAGAAAAATTCAGGGTGGTGAATATGCATTGATTATAGAAAATTAAATCTTGCCACAAGGAAAGATCATTTTCCACTACCCTTTATAGAGAATATGCATTGATTATAGAAAATTAAATCTTGCCACTAGGAAAGATCATTTTCCATTACCCATTCTAGATCAAATGCTGGATTGCATTGATTATAGAAAATTAAATCTTGCCACTAGGAAAGATCATTTTCCACTACCCTTTCTACATCAAATGTTAGATAGACTAGCTGGGCATAAATACTTTTGTTTTTTGGATGGATATACCGGTTATCATCCAATTCAAATATCTCCTGAGGATCAGGAGAAAACACAATTTATCAGTCCTTATGGAACTTTTGATTTTAGAAGAATGCCGTTTGGTTTATGTAATGCCTCTGCTACATTTCAAAGATGTATGATGGCAAGTTTTTGTGATTTAATTGAAAAATGCATTGAAGTCTTTATGGATGACTTTTCAGTGTTTAGAACTTCCTTTGACTCATGTTTAGAACATTTATCTAAAGTTCTTAAGGGCTATGAAGAAACAAATTTAGTCCTTAACTGGGAAAAATGCCAATTTATCGTAGCAGGAGGAATTGTATTAGGTCATCAAATATCAAGACATGCTGGATTCTACAGGCGATATATTAAGGAATTTTCAAAGATTGCTAAGCCTTTATGCCATTTACTAGAGGAAGATGCAACTTTCAATTTTGATGAGGAATGCCTAAAAGCTTTTAAATTATTAAAAGAAAGATTAATCACTACACAAATTATAGTTTCACCAAATTGGGAAAAACCTTTTGAACTTATGTGTGATGCAAGTGATTATGCTATTGGAGCTGTTTTAGGACAAATATATGATAAAATTTTCAAAGTTATTTACTATGCTAGTAAAAATCTTAATGAAGCTCAATTTAATTATACGACAACTGAAAAAGAGTTATTAGTAATAGTATATGCCTTTGATAAATTTATATCATATTTGATTGGATTATATAGTGCAGACAAATCATTCTGCTATTAAGTACTTAATGAAAAAGAAGGATACTAAACCGAGACTTATAAGTTGGATTCTTCTTTTACTNATTATGCTATTGGAGCTGTTTTAGGACAAATATATGATAAAATTTTCAAAGTTATTTACTATGCTAGTAAAAATCTTAATGAAGCTCAATTTAATTATACGACAACTGAAAAAGAGTTATTAGTAATAGTATATGCCTTTGATAAATTTATATCATATTTGATTGGATTATATAGTGCATACAAATCATTCTGCTATTAAGTACTTAATGAAAAAGAAGGATACTAAACCGAGACTTATAAGTTGGATTCTTCTTTTACTAGAATTTGATTTTGAAATAGTAGATCGGAAGGGAACTGAAAATCAAATTGCTGATCATTTGTCCAGGTTTGAATTAGAAAAACTACTCTGTTTTGAAAAAGAAATTAACGAACATTTTCTAGATGAAAAATTGTTCACTGCAAATGAGTGGCGTGTTCCGTGGTATGCCGATATTGTGAACTATATTATTAGTGATGTTAAACCCTATGGAATGACATACCAATAAATGAGGAAATTTATTTTTGAAGCTAAGACTTATTTTTGGGATAACCCATATTTATATAAACAAGGAAAGGATATGATCTTTCGAAGATGTGTACTATTAGAAGAAACTTATGAAATTATCCAAAAATGTCACAATTCTAATTTTTGGGGACATTTTGGTGTTGATAAAACATCATACAAAATTCTACAATTTTGGATTTTATGGCCTACAAAATTTTTAGAGATGTTAATGCTTATATCAAAACTTGTGATAGATGTCAAAGAGTAGGCAATACTTTTAGAGATGTTAAATGCTTATATCAAACCTTGTGATAAGATGTCAAAGAGTAGGCAATATTTTTAGAAGAAATGAGATGCCCCTCAATTATATGCTAGACTGTCAAAGAGTAGGCAATATTTCTAGAAGAAATGAGATGCCCCTCAATTATATGCTAGAAGTAAGCAATATTTCTAGAAGAAATGAGATGCCCCTCAATTATATTCTAGAAGTTGAAATATTTGATGTTTAGCGATTAGATTTCATGGGACCATTTATACCATCTTTTGAAAATTTATATATTATGTTAGCAGTGGACTATGTATCCAAATGGATGGAAGATGTTGTTTTACCTCGATGTGATGCTCAAAGTGTTTCAAAATTTTTGAAAACGAACATATTTTGTAGATTTGGGATGCCGAGAGTTATCATTACTGATGGGGGAAGTCATTTCAGAAATGCCATTATGGTGAAGTTATTAAAGAAATATCATATAAATCACAGGATTGCTACTGCTTATCATCCTTCAACAAGTGGTTTGGTTGAATTATCCAATCAAAAAATTAAAAGAATTATGGAAAAATTTGTGAATCCAACAAAAATGGATTGGTCAGTCGAACTTGACTATGCTTTGTGGGCTTATAAGACCGCATATAGAACTCCTATAGGAATGTCCCCATTAAGGCTAATATTTGAGAAAGCTTATCACTTACGAGCTGAAACTTGAGCATAAAGCACATTGGGCTATTAAAGAGTTCAATTATAATTTAAAAGATGCTGGTGAGAAAAGGTTGTTACAGTTAAATGAGCTTGAAAAGATAAGGAATGAATCTTATGAGAGTGCTAAGATTTATAAGGAAAAGATGAAAATGTGGCATGATCGAAACATTCTTACTAAAAATTTTTAGCCAGGGCAACAAGTTGTGTGATATAATGCAAGGTTAAGATTATTTCCAGGCAAATTTAAATCCAGGTGGATGGGCCCATTTGTTGTGATAAAAGTTTATCCTTATGGTGCTCTTGATATTAAAGATCCTAATTCTAAGAAAATTTTTAAAGTGAATGGACATAGACTGAAACCTTATTATATATGGGATGAGCATAAATATAATGATGGAATGATGTTGGGTTAACCAGAATGAGCACTGCTTATGTCAGGCTGACGACGTAAAACCAAGCGCGTTGTGGGAGGCAACCAATAATTATCAGCGTGTTTTTGCTTTGATTGTTGTTTTAAGTCTGATTAAGAAATTTTGGGTAGTATTTTTGAATTCATTATATGCTAGTAATGATTTTTAGACTTTATTTAGTGACCTAGACATGTTAGAATGAGAATTTGGACGTTAAGTTGACTGGTGCAAAAATGTGCACTGGCGCTTAAGCGCCAGATCCGGAGCTTAAGCGCGACAGTTTAATCACATGTGCAAATTTCAATTTATGGAAGGTATAACTGCAATTTAGTTGGAATAAACGTGTCTTGGCAGTTTTTAGTCGTTCCTAAAAGTTATGAGGGGGAATTAGACCTATAAATAGAAGGGGTTTGTGAAGGAATTTCACCCCAGATTATTTTTTAGCCCTAAGAGTCTAAGAAAGAGAGAGATTTAAAGAAAATTTCTTCATGGGAGATGGGTTTGAAGAATCCATGAAGAAGAAGTTCATTAGTCAAAGTGCACAGGAGATGTATAACGATTTCTTAGCCGTTAGTATTGAAGGAATATTTGAGAAGATCAACAAGATGGAAAATACTATATCTGTATTAGAGACTAAGGTTGAATTGCATTCTCATCTAGAACATATTGGGTGGCAACTTAGGATACAATTCAGCCATACCAGTTATGTAGAGGAAGCAAATAAGGCGATTTTCCTTAAGCAAAAGTGGATCGAAGATGATAGTATTAGAGCTCGTCACCACCGTCCGTTTTATCAACTCTATATTCCTGGAGAGACTACTGAAAGACAAGAATTTGTTCCTTCTAATGAAAAGTGGCATTAAGTTAAGTATTAGGAATTGTGTGTTTGGAGTCATGTTTTTAAGTGTGTTAGTGTTTATGTCTTATGTTTTGTGTTTGTGTCACTTATGTGTCTAATTGTAAAATGTGTGTCAAGTGTTTTGTACTTAGGAAAATTTTCTCATCCAAGACTATTTGGAGAAAGAACTAAGTCTTAAATGATTTTGTACTTGTTTGTGAATTATATAAGTTTGTTTTTGTGAAAATTTGTGTTATTTTTAGCCTCAAATTGAATTAATTTTTATGGAGAATTTTGAGAGAGAAGGGAGTTATAGGAAGTAAGAATAGTCCATTTAAGTGCTATGAGACCATTTAGGGGTGGTTTACTTAGGCTAATAATGCATTTTACTTAAAATTAAAAATTTCAAAAATTGTGCACTGGAGCCTAAGTGCCACATCTCGCGCTTAAGCACGAGCCAACCTGAGAAGCAGGCGCCTAAGCGCCACTTACCCGTGCTTAAGCGCCGGTTCACGAAAACCGGTTTGAGAATGGTTAAAAGTGAATTTTAAGTCCAAAAATACCATTTTTAACACCTCCTATCATCTTCCCCAACTCAAAGTCACAATTTTGAGGGCTAGGGCAAGTGGAATTTGAAGATTTCTTGGTGGAATTGAGTGAGATTTGCTAGATCCAAGTTTCTTAAGGTAAGAGCTTTACTTCTATGCAAAAATTTTGGATTTTCACCATATATTTTAAGCACATTTGGAAAATTTCGAAAATTTACTATTCATGGTGAAAAGTGAAGAAAAATCTATGGAAATTGCTTGAGAAGTTTATTTAGTGCTTTTGGAAGTTTAGTTTAGTGATTTAAACTTGATTTTTAAAGTTATTTTTGGAATTTATCAAATTTGTATATTGACACTAAGAATGAAAAGGAGTAGAGGAAAGAGCCCATTCTATTCGAGCAAATTTTGTCAGTTCAAAAGTTCAGGATTGATATAATGACGCTCTACAGTCACAAAAATTTATTCAGGAGTGATGTTTCAAGGGTTCAGGTGGAGAGGTAGAAGACCTGATAGTCCGCCGACAGTGGGAACAGTTCTGTTGTTTCTTTGCCGTCACAGTGATTTATGTTGTGAGGGAGTGTTATGCAAATCTCCCAGAGGCTGAAGACGATCGAGTTATAGTTAGAAGGAAGTTGGTACCTTTTACTACAGAGGTAATCAACTTGTTTTACCATTTACCACCAGAGACTTTTGTTTTTATGCGAATTATAGTCCTAATGAAGCGGAGTTAAACGAGATTATTCATATTTAACTATTGGGAGAGGACTTTGGAAGATTACCAATGAGAGCAGAGTAAATTTCCCAACTTCAAAGTTATGTGCACCTTCAAAGGCCTAGCACTATTTCATTTATGTTCGTTTACTTTCGATCAATCATCTCAGTGAAGTGACCAGAGAGAGAAACATTGAATTATTGTATTCAGGAGGTAAAGCTCATCAACATAGAAGCTTTGATATATCACACTATCATCAGTTTAGCTTCTGCTGCTACTACTTCAGGTGTTAGATTTGCTTCCTTGATATTTTCATTATGCGAGCAAGCTGGAGTGAAGTTAATAGTTGGGAGGAAGCTCTATTACTTCTAAAGCCCATTACGAAGGTGAATGTGAAGACTTATTCTGAGCATTCGATTTTTGGCTAGAGAGGAGGATTTTACAGGAGTTATAGATTAGAGACGTCTGCTGTATCTTCATCACAACCATCTACTTCTCGTGATTCTACATCTAGAGGTGATACCAAGACTCAGGATGAGTTATTGCAGAAGATGATGGACAATATCAATTTTACCGCTGATAAGGTACAAAATTTAGAGCGTTTTGCAGATCATACTAATAGTTATAATAGAAGGAAGAGTGATTATGAAGAGAAATTCCACTCATCTTTGGAAAGCCTGATTAGAGGTGAACCAGGACTGCAATTTCCTCCATATCCTCGATATCCTGATCATGAGCCTGCAGAAAAATGGTACAGCGGTGATTCTGAGGATGAAGAGTAGAGCTGAGAGATTCACTTTATGATTGTATTATGATGTGTACTATGTGGTATGAGCTTGCTACATTTATATCTGTGTGTTGTTTTGGACTATATTGTGTTTTGGAAATTTATGTTTTATTATTATGACATTTGTGGTAGTTAATATTTTATTTTTAAATTTTAGGGTAGTAGCTGTTGTTTTGTGTTTAGTACCATGATTTATTTAGTTTAGAACTGAACTTAATTTCATATTTGTTATAAAGTAGAAAATCTTGCTAGCTTAGATCTTAAACTTGAAATTCAGAAACTGCTGCCCTGCATTTTTCTTTTATCATGTTAGTGTGTTGTTTGCTTTTATACCCAATATTTAGAAGTCTATTGAATCTCTACATGTTAAACTAAAATAAAATATAGAAATTTTGATCAAAAATTAATTTTACTCCCGTCTTTAATTTATACTTTGTATAATTAGGATGTAAAAATTTCTGTTAGCATGTTATTTCAATTTTCATTTCCTGCCTACATAATTATCTGATGCTAAACTGTTTAATCTGTTAAAAATTTAAGTTTAGGGGGGATGAAAAACATTTTCAAAACTGAAATTTTATTTGTTCTCAAATGTACTACAAGTGAATTTGAGTTTAAAAGAAAAATTGATTATGTATATGAAGTTATATTAGGGAAGTAAAATTTGATTTTAGAAATAAGTAAGAAAATTTAGTTAAAATTTTAAGTAACGAAGAAAAACTTTAAGTTAAAAATTTTTAGTTAGAAAATGATTAATATAAGTGACTATCTTTAGTAAGAAAAATTATATTTTAGAAAAATTTAGATAATAGAGACTTTTATTCTTAATACTTAAGTTTCTTTTATTAAATTGATTTTCAAAACTATTTTAATATTTAATAAGTAAAAGAATTATATCAAGACTTTGCTTTAGGAAAGGAGAAGTGGAATTCAAAATCATTAAAGGCCTATCCAGATATAGTAATCCTTGCATGAAAAATAAAAAGAAAAAGAAAAAGAAGAAGAAAAATAAAAAGAAAAAGAAAAGAAAAAGAAAAGAAAAGAAAAAATAAATAAAAGAAAAGAAATGTAAGGGAGGAGAAGCTTGTGGATTAGTGTCTAATAAAAAATTAGTTATACATTTGATCTTTTAAAGTATAAGACTTGATAAAATCTTAAGTTTATAAATATAATATAGTAATTAAAATTATTTTTAATAAAAATTTTTAAGTTGAGAAAAAAAATAACTAAAATCTAAATTTAGAGAACTTACAATATTTTTGAATTAGATAGAAACTCATATTTTCATAGTTCTTAACATTAAAAATTTTCAAACTTTAAGTTGGTCTCATTTACTAATTATTTTTTATAAATTAAACTACTATATTTTTAAATCTAAATTTTAGTAATTCCTAAAGAAACTCATATACATATCATACATATTTGGTTTTTAAAGATTGAACCGTCACTTGAGGACAAGTTACATTTTAAGTTTGGGAGATTTTGATACACTTAAAATATATAGTATTTTTAGATATATTTTATACCTATTTTTGAGATATTGTGCTTTAATGGAAGATATTTTTGTGTTTTTCTTGCAGATACAAGTAAAAATGGAGAAAAATACTTAAGGGAGTGAAAAATGATCAAATTTGGAAAAAAAAGGTGAAAAATTGTGCAAAAGAGTTTTGGCGCCTAAGTGCCAGATCCGATGCTTAAGCGCCAGTCAAACAAAGAAGGTCGTGCCTAAGCGTCGAGACCTCACGCTTAAGCGCTAGTGGCAGTCATTTGATGTGTAAAATCAGTTTTCACGAATTTCGAAGAGGTTTTTGAGGCACTCATTTGCTTAATAGATGGTTGTAACCACCACAGACAAAAATTATCATGAAAGGATGTGTCTCTTGGGAAAATACATTGAATCAAGACACATTTTGAAGATATCTCAAGGCACCTCTTGGAAAACTATAAAAGAAAGAAGAGAGGACTTAGAAAAGAGTCCTGGAAATATTAGCAAGTTTTGAAAGTTCTTTTATGGGGAGTTAGTTCGAAGAGATTTTCAGGAACAACTTTTTATTTACTTTATCAGGACTCTTTTATAATACTTTTTATTTACTAGTTCGAAGAGATTTTCAGTTTAAGATATGATTACATTTGTTTTCATCTGGATCTATCAAAACTTGGAGTGATTTAGCGTAGAAATTCCTTGCAAAATATTTTCCACCATAAAAAACTGTGAAGCTTAGAAATGATATTACATCTTTTTGTCAGTTTGAAGAGGAATCTATTTATGAAGCTTGTGGATGATTTAAAGAACTCTTAAGTAAGTGTCCACACCATGCTATTCCAGATTGGTTAATAATTTAAACTTTTTATAATGGATTAGCTGAATCTCTTAGAACTATTATCAATGCAACTGCTGGTAGTTCATTGATGTAAAAAATATTTCATGACGCATTTGCTTTAATTTAATAGATGGCTACAAATATTTTTCAATGGCCTTCTGAAAGGATAAATCTTAAGAAAGTAGCCAATATTAATGAAACTGATGCTTTTACCATGATAGCAAATCAAGTTGCAGCAATTTTAAGGAAGTTGGACAAATTTGGAATGAATTTTTCTCAACCAATTTCCATGATTGAAGAGAATTTATTAAGTCAAATGATAGATTCTCAAGCATCATTAGAGACTTTGAATGCCATAAATAATAAGCAGAATAACACATATTCAAATTATTATAACTAAGGTTGGAAGTACCATCTCAACTCTAACTGGAACAATACTTTGGGTGGTAATAATCAGTAATGGGGGAACAATCAAGTAAACCCATTAGGAAACTGGAACAGCCAAGAGAATAGTAATTATAGACCTACTTATCCTCCAGATTTTAATTAGTAATCCACATTTAAGGAGAAGAAGTTGTCTATAGAAGAAGTGGTGTTACAAATGGGAAATCAGTTATAAAGTCAAGGAGCTACAATTAGAAATATTGGAGAAGAAGTTGTCTATAGAAGAAGTGGTGTTACAAATGGGAAATCAATTACAAAGTCAAGCAGTTATAATTAGAAATATTGAGAATCAATTGAGAGAAATAGCAAATTCATTAAGTAATAAATCCTTAGGAATGCTTTCTAGTAATACAAAAATAAATCCGAAAGAATAGAATAAAGAGTAAGTAAAAGTCGTTCATCTCAGAAGTGGAAGAGAATTGGAAGGTAGAATTCAAAAAGAGACTGAAGTAGAGAGAAAAGAAATTGAAGAACCAAATGAGAATGCTCCGAAAGGTTTAAAGAGACCTATTTCTCTACTTAAAGTTGATTTGGAAAAGTAACCACCTCCATTTCCTTAGAGGCTTCAACAACAAAGGTTGGATAAGAAGTTTTAAAAATTTATGGAAATTTTTAAGAAACTTACAATTAATATTTGATTTGTTGAAGCTCTAGAAAAAATGCCAAGCTATGTGAAATTTATGAAGGATGTTCTTAACAAGAAAATGAAGTTTGAAGATAATGAAACAATTGCACTTAGCGAGGAGTGCAGTGCTATAATTCAAAAAAAGCTTCCTCAAATACTTAAAGATCATGGTAGCTTTACAATTCCATGTGCAATAGGAGACAGGTTTTAGGAAAAGCTTTATGTGATTGAGGAGCAAGCATCAACCTTATGCCATTATCAATTTTTAAAAGGTTGGGAATAGGAGAAATAATCCCTACTACTGTAACTCTGTAATTAGCAAATCGATCGATAACATACCCTAAAGGAGGTTTATAGAAGATGTCCTAGTGAAAGTGGATCAATTTATTTTTCCTGTTGATTTCATTGTGCTACGATGTCCTAGTGAAAGTGGATCAATTTATCTTTCTTGTTGATTTCGTTGTGCTAGATATGGACTGAAAGTGGATCAATTTATCTTTCCTGTTGATTTCATTGTGCTAGATATGGAGGAAGATAAGAAAATACCTATCATTTTGGGGAGACCTTTCTTAGCCATAGGAAGAGAAATGATAGATGTACAAAAAGGAGAATTAATTATGTGCGTCAATGATCAAACAGTTACATTTAATATTTCTAAATCAATGAAATACCCTGCAAAAGGTAAAGATAATGAATGTTATAGAATGGATGTTATAAGATACTTAAGTGAATGCCATTTCAAGACAACTTATGAAGAAAAATCTGAATTTAAATAGTTGGAACACGAAAAAAAGGAGGAATTAGATCAATATGAAGATTTATATAAGGAAGTTTCAAGTTATGTTTGAGAAAGTTTTGAAGTTTTGGACACAAAAGAAAATGATACATCTTTTTGTCCATCAATTGAAAAAGCTCCTCAGCTTGAGTTGATGTTGCTTCCCGAACATTTGAAATATGTCTTTTTAGGTGATTCCTCTACATTACCTGTTATAATTTCCACAAAATTAACTATATAAGAAGAAGAGAGTTTGATTAACACTTTAAAGAGTTATAAGAGAGCCTTTAGATGAACAATTGCTGATATAAAAAGAATCAATCCTTCAATTTGTCTACATAGAATTCATATGGAAGAGAACTGCAAATGCAGGGCTTATCCTCAAGAAAGATTGAATCCTATTATGAAAGAAGTTATTAAGAAAGAAATTCTAAAGTGTTTAGATGCTGAAATTGTCTATCCTATTTCAAATAGTGCATGGATTAGTCTACTTTACTGTGTTCCTAAGAAAGGAGGAGTGACTATGACTTTGAATGAACATAATGAGTTAATACCAACAAGACAAGTCATAGGATAGTGAATATGCATTGATTATAAAAAATTAAATCCCACCACTAGAAAAAATCATTTTCCTCTACCCTTTCTAAATCAAATGCTGGATCGAGTAGCTAACATAAATAGTTTTATTTTGTGGATGGATAACTGGTTATCACCAAATAAAAATAGCTCCTGAGGATTAAGAGAAAATAACTTTTACTAGTCCTTATGGTACATTTGCTTTTAGAAGAATGCCCTTTGGTTTATGTAATGCACCTACTACATTTGAAAGATGCATGTTGGCAATTTTTTGTGATTTGCTCGAGAAAGGGATTGAAGTTCTTATGGATGATTTTTCAATATTTGGAACTTCATTTGAATCATGTTTAGAACATATATTAAAAGTTCCTAAGCACTGTGAAGAAACAAGTCCTTAATTTGGAAAAATGTCAATTTGTGGTAGCATGAGGAATAGTTTTGGAACATCAAATTTAAGAAAATAGTATGGAAGTAGACCCTGTAAAAATTTAAGTGATCGTTAGTTTACCTCACCCAACAAGTGTGAAGGAAATTAGGAGTTTTTTAGGGCATGGTGGACTATACAGGCGTTATATTAAATACTTTTCAAAAATTGCTAAGCCTCTATTCCATTTACTTGAAAAAGATGTAATTTTTAATTTTGATAAAGAGTGCTTAAAAGATTTTGAATTATTAAAATAAAAATTAGTCACATCTTCAATTATTCTTTCACCAGATTAGGAAAAACCTTTTGAATTAATATGTGATGCTAGTGATTATGCTATTGGAGCTGTTTTAGGACAAAAACATGATAAGATTTTCAAAGTTATCTATTATGATTGTAGAACTCATAATGAAGCTCAAATTAATTATACCATAACTAAGAAAGAGTAATTAGGTATAGTACATGCTTTTGATAAATTTAGATGATACTTAATTGGAACTATTTGTTTGGTGCATACAGATCATTCTGCTATTAAGTATTCAATGAAAAAGAAGGATCAGAAACCAAGATTGATAAGATGGGTTATTCTTTTGCAAGAATTTGACTTTGAAATAGTAGATAGGAAGGGAGTTGAGAATCAAATTGTTGATCATTTGTCAAAGCTTGAATTGGAAAAACCACTCAACTTTGAAAAAGAAATTAATGACATTTTCCAGATGAAGAATTGTTCATTATTAGTGAATGGTGTGTTCCATGGTATGTCGGCATTGTGAATTTCATTGTTAGTGATATTATACCCTATAGAATGACCTACCAACAAAATAAGAAATTTTTATCTGAAGCTAAGACTTATTTTTGGAATAACCCATTTTTATATAAACAAGGAAAGGATATTATAATTCAAAAATGCGTGCCTTTAGAAGAAACTTATGAAATTATCCAACAATTTCATAATTCTGATTTTGGGGGACATTTTGGTGTTGATAAAACATCATGCAAAATTTTACAATCTGGATTTTAATGGCTTACATTCTTTAGAGATATTAACGCTTATATCAAAACTTGTGATCAATGTAACCAAGTAGGCAATATTTCTAGGAGGAATGAGATGCCCCTCAATTATATGTTAGAAGTTGAGATATTTGATTTTTGGTGATTAAATTTCATGGGACCATTTATACCATATTTTAGAAATTTATATATATTGTTAGCATTAGACTATATATCTAAATAAATAGAAGTTGTTGTTTTACCTCAATGTGATGCTCAAAG
This sequence comes from Phalaenopsis hybrid cultivar, assembly GCA_002079205.1. Lineage (NCBI taxonomy): Eukaryota > Viridiplantae > Streptophyta > Magnoliopsida > Asparagales > Orchidaceae > Phalaenopsis > Phalaenopsis hybrid cultivar. Next base: position 455,608 of record JXCR01075141.1, on the reverse strand, counting down.
TGTTGCAAAGTTTTTAAGAACAAACATATTTTGTAGATTCGGGATCCCGAGAGTAATCATAACTGATGGGGGAAGTCATTTCAGAAATTCAATAATGGAGAAGTTATCAATAAGATATCATATTAACCATAAATTTGCTACTGCTTATCATCTTCACACAAGTGGTTTGGCTGAATTATCTAATCGTGAAATTAAAAAAAATATTAGAAAAATCTGTAAATCCAACTAAAATGAATTGGTCAGCTAAACTTGACTATGATTTGTAGGCTTATAGGACTTCATATAGAACTCCTATAGGAATGTCCCCATACAGGCTAATATTTGGGAAAGCGTGTCACTTACCAGTTGAGCTTGATCATAAAGCAAATTGGACTACTAAGGAATTTAATTAAAATTTGAAAGATGCTGGTGAGAAAAAAGGTTATTGCAATTAAATGAGCTTGAAGAGATAAGAAAAAAATCTTATGAAAGTGTTAAGATTTACAAAGAAAAGATGAAAATGTGTCATGATCGGATGATTACTATAAAAATTTTTAGCCAAGGCAATAAGTTTTGCTTTACAATGCAAGGTTAATATTATTTTCAGGAAAATTTAAGTCCAAGTGGATGGGCCCATTCACTGTGATAAAAGTTTATCCGTACGGAGCTGTGGATATCAAAGATCCTAAAATTGATAAAATATTCAAAGTGAATGGTCGCAGGTTGGAATCCTACTTTATAGCTGACAAACTTAAATTAAATGATTTTCCAATGTTGGGTCAACCAGAATAAGCACTAGTTAAGTCGGATTGAAGACGTTAAACCAAGCGCTCTATGGGAGGCACCCCATAATTATCTATGTGGTTATTTTTATTTTTATGTTGTTGTATGTGATTTAGAAAATTATGGTAGTATTTGACCATAAAATGAATTAGTGATTATTATAAGACCTTAAAAGATGACTTAGACATGTAGAATGAATGTTTGGACGTTAAGTTGACCTGTGCTAAATTGAGGACTGCCACTTAAGTGCCAAGATCCGACACTTAATCGCAGTAGTCTAAAAAACTTGTACTAAATACAGTTTCTAGAAGTTTAACCATGAATTGGTTAGCTTGAATGTGGGAGATAGTGTTAGGACGTTCCTAGAAGTTATAAGAAGAGTTTAGAGCCTATAAATAGAAGGGAGTGAGTAGAAATCTCACCACACCTCCATTTAACCTTAAATCCTAAGTGAAAAAGATAGAGTTTTGAAAAATGTCATCTTGGGAGAGTGATTTAATAAAGAAGGAGGAAGTAATGAGAAAGAAGTTTATTAGTCAGAGTGCATAAGAGATGTATAATGGTTTTCTCACCGTTAGTATCGAAGGGATAGCGGAGAAAATCACTAAAATTGAGGCTAACGTGGCTTCAATTGAAGCAAAAGTGATGAAAGTTAGCGCGCAGCTGGATCGTATAGGATGGCAAGTTAAGATGCAGTTTAGCCATACTAGTTTTATAGAAGAAGCGAACAAGGCAATGTATCTGAAGAACAAGTGGATTGATGAAGATTCAACCAGAGTTATTAATCATCATCTGTTCTTTCAGATATACATTCCAAATGTTGACGGAGAGACTAAGGATAGGCTAGAATTTGTTCCATCAACTAGGGAATGGAATTAAGTTCGTTATTTAGAGTTTATGTGTTTAATGTTTGTTTATGATATTTGTGTTTAGTTTTTGTTTAATGTTAAGTGTGTTCAATATGTTTTAATGTTTTGGTTGTCTAGTATTTATGTTAGAAATTTTCTCATCCGAGATTATTTGGATGAAAATCTATGTATTTGAAAAAATTTGTAATTGTTCTTAGATGAAAATAAGTGTTTTGTTTGTGTGAAATTTCGCGTTATTGTGTGCTAAATCAAATTAGTTTAAATTGGTGAACCTTGAGTAAAAGAAGAGATAAGAGGGAAGGAAATAGTTATTAGAGTGTTTTGAGACCATATAGGCTTGGTTGACTTAGGCTAGGAGTGCATTTTACTTAAATAAAAAAAAATCAAAATTTGTGCATTGGCGCCTAAGCACTAAGACCCGTGCTTAAGCGCTGCCTAAACCGAGAGACAGATGCCTAAGCGTCGAACCATTCACGTTTAAGTGCCGGTTCACGAAAACTTAATTAAATGCTTAAAAATGAATTTTCCTAATTTTCGTAAGTTAAAAATGAATTTTTAAAAGCTTAAAAATGAATTTTCTATATTTTCTCACTAAAAATAATTATAATAAATAAATTATGATTCTCTGAGTTTTCTTAACTCAAAGAAGTCTAATAAAAATAATTTTTGTTATTAAAACACTATTTTCTATTTAAAATAAATCATGAAAATTGATCTAAACTAAAATAATAATAATAGAAATGTAATTCAAAAAATCATGAAATTTTACCTAAATAATTCTACCTAAGGAATCCTATGATAATTTTCTCAAAAATAAAAACTTTATTTTGAGAAGTTAAATAAATCACCTTTTGAAGATTTCATTTTCTCGATTTAAATAATTATCTAAATTAAATTAAATTTTGAGAGGTCCACATATCCTCCTCTAACATTTTAATTACCTCATGGATATAATACTCTAAACCCTCAAAATCATTTGAGTTATGTTTAAAGAGTTATGAGGTGAAGTGCCCCAAGGGTAAAGTCATAATTTTAAGACTTTGGTGCCTTAATAAAAAACTTAGAATTATCAAAGAGTAAATGTGTAATTTTGATCTTAATGAACATGTTTGGATGATTGAAATACAATGGGGCTAAAAGGTAGAAACCCATTTAACACCCTTGTACAACATCAACTAAAAACATAATTCTCCTAATCTTCATGACTTGGAAGTTAATTAAAAATCAAATGATTCTTGAGTGGTGGACTTAAGCCAGAAAGATAATAATTTACTTTTCTTAAGCCCAAAGTTGACGATGTCACCCTGCATGAAAACCTAAAACTGCTAGGATAGAACTAAAATCAACCAAGATAAAAATCACATCCACAACATTCAAATATAAGACAACTCTAAAATTTAATCACAAACATCACAAACACCAATTGCAACTAAATTAAGACGTCTCTATCAGATGATCGGGAATCGCTCGAAAGAGGTAACCTATGGTTGCTAACGAGACTTCCCACAGTGTAAATGAAAGTATGAAATTCATTAAGTTGAGTTTAGTAACTTCATTTGGACTAAATGGATCCGATAGAAAATAGTTTTACAGGAATGAGGGAGCCGTATGATCCTAGCCAGTGTCGCTCTAATCAATTTTAACATGCCCCATAACATTTAAGGAACCATAACCATAGGGACATTTGATTTGACATCATAACATGACACACTAGAAAACTTAAACTCGTCACGGTAAGGAGTTTGGAGCTAGCATGGTGGGTAGCACGACCATCTTCAATAGCAAAACCTGTCTACATCAGCTAAACCATTCTTCCTTTATAATTAAACAACAAGCCATAGGATTTGAGTTTGTTTGCTTACTCAACATAAATCCTCAACCTTTTATTTAGACTTTTGTATAACTCTGCTATATAATATAAGCCCTAACTCATCTTAGGATCTCAAGGTTCTCGTTCATCATGACCTAAACCCTCATATCTTCGAGGTTATTTGTGTGATCGTTTCACATGAATGAAAGCCCTAACAAATAATAAAATTTACAAGATGAAACATTTAAATAATTTCTCCTCAAAATTGAAGCCAAACATTAAGATAGCTTGGGAAGTCACCGAGGTTCTCTTCCGAGTTTAAGACATCCCCTAGTTCTTCCTCCTTTTGACTCTACAACAAATTGTTCCAAATTTGAACCATTCCCCTTTCACACCTCTTTGTTCGATCTCGTTGAAAAGTCCTGATCCTTTAACCTCTTTGAAGATAATATTCCCTGATTTTTATCGCGAGTTTTCTTGAGTGACTTCAATCATTTAAGATGTAATTAACTATAGGGGCTTGCCCTTATAGGAAGCTTTTCTGACCCAGCTTAATATAAACCATATTTGATTTTTTTGTATTAAATAAGAGAACTTGTCGGCAAATAAAATGGTTTTTACGGACCAAACGAATATCATACATTTCTTAATTTATTTGATCGAGCCTCACATTGTGTTTATCTTTCTGGATAGATACAGGGTTTGAGGTATAGTGCTCTTTCATTTAAACTATGAGAGATATGTGATCAGTTTGATTTCATATTTTTCTAAACATATATATATATATATATATATATAATAAAATGCCTTTCCAAAGCGAGCGACGAGATTTCGATTCCGGTGACCGACAGCTTGCAACGGGCAACTCCTCAACTTTTAAGTGCCGACACTCATGAATAAAATCTTTATTTTGGATAGTAAAATAAAATCAACTATGAAAATACTAGTTTCTAAACTTAAATGAT
>JXCR01075141.1:415529-435985 GCA_002079205.1 Phalaenopsis hybrid cultivar | reverse complement strand
GGGATTACTGCCAGAAATTGTGTAACTTACTTGCATAAGATGATTAATTGGAAAGGGTTTCCTAACATTTCTAACTCTTGTACTTCCATTAAGTCTAATTTTATTCAAGTCATTAGAGTCTACTGGAAAACCCCAAATCATCCTATTGTGAAGGTTAACACTGATGGAAGCTTTACTAAAAATGGAGCTGGTGTGGGAGGTATATAAAGAAATCATTTGGGTAAGTGCTTGTTGTACTTTTATACCCCTGTCCTGGCCAATGATGCCACTGAAATTGAACTCATTGCTGTGTATTGGGCAATCAACCTTGCCACTAAGGCTAATTGGAATAGAATTTGGTTAGAAGTGGATTCTGCTGTGATTATTCCCCTTTTAAATCAGGAGGAGGAGACTCCCTGGCACTACTCTTACTGGATAAGCAAAATCAGAGATCTCACTAGCAAGATGCAAATTCAGTTCACTTTTATCTATAGGGAAGGTAACCAGCCTGCAAACTGGTTGGCCCAACTTGGATCACACTCTAATGAGACTGAAGTTGCTGTCAACCCTCCACCTGCTCTCTTTTATCTGCTACAAGGAGATATCCTAAATGTCCCTCACATCAGAATGGTCTACAAAGATAAATGATTAATGTGGGGGCAGATGCAATCTCACACTTTTTTCCTTTTATTGAGTCATTGTAGTTTTTCTTTTTTGAGGGTGACACCTAAAGTTTTTGGGGGATTTCCTAGGTTCCTGTATTGAACCAAACAGTGAAATCCCCAGCCCCCTCTCTGATGTTTGTACTAGTCCTTTTTAATTCAACATGTAGGGAGTCATAAGCAACTCCTTTCACCAATATATATATATATATATATATATATATATATATATATATATATATATATATATATATATATATATATATATATATATATATATGTTGTGAGGTTTTTACAGAGAAGACTGACCCTAATACTATTGATATTGCCACAAATATTTAGTGAGCTAAGGCCACTTTTGCTAACACTATTGGGAAAGGTTATGATAATGTTCAAAAATCCTGATGACTTGGTTTTACCTCAAGAGTATCATGAGGGTAATGACCCTCTATTTAAACATATATGCAAGAAAAGTGAAAAAATGGCTATCTACTATACTGAGGAGGACTTAAATGGCCTAACAGAATGTTATGAATTCACCTTAATTGGCAAATTTCAACTAGGCCATCTTAAAATGGAATCTGTGAGAAGATTTTTTGATGGTCTAAAATTCAAAGGGGTCTGGAAAGTGGGTCTTCTTGATGGAAGGCATATTCTGATCAACCTAACAAGGGAAGAAGACTATGCTAGAATTTTCTCTAAATAATCTATATTGATTGAAGGTATCACAATGAAACTTTTAAAGTGGACTCCTGATTTTGATCCCAGTAAAGAATTACCTATTGTCACCATTTGGTTTAAGTTACCTAGACTTAAACTCCATTTCTTCAACCATAAAGTTCTCTTCAACATTGACAAAGCTTTGGGAAGACCTTTGAAGTTGGATGCCCCCACCTTCAATTTATCTAGACCCTCAGTAGCTAGAATCCTGGTTGAAAGAAACATTACCTTACCAGTTATGGAGGAAATTTGGTTAGGTACTGAGCACATTGGATATTGGCAGAAAATCATAGCTGAACAAAGGCCTTATTATTGCCATCACTACAAGAGGTTTGGCCATACTGATGAGAAGTGCTTTAGACTTCATCCCAACCTCAGAAGGAAGCTTCCCAGACCAAATTCTGAGGGTTTAGAGGCACAAGGTATTGAGATGCCAGCTGTTGCTGGAATTGCAGCCCACGATTCTGAAATTCTAGGGACAAGGACTCAGGACGATACTTTACAAGAGTTGGCTGAATTATCTCAAAATATAGAAAAAAATGTTGTTGACCCTAATAACTCTCTGCAAAATCCTCTAAAACCTCAGACTGAGCAGCTTCACCTTATCTCACACTCTACTCAAGTTGAACATATCCAGTGTACTGCACTTCAAACACCTTTTGTTGAACAAAGGGAAACATTTATTGATATACCAGAGGAAGATCCTTTGCTATTGCAATTGGCTAAAAATTTAGAAGAGGGATGGAAAATTCAGAAAACAAAAAAGAAGAAAATTCTTTTGGAACTAAAGAACCTCCTTCCTTCTTCTTCTTCTTTGGAGGAAGACCTCCCTCTCACTTCTAACAATGCTAGAACTAGGAGGAGGGGAAAGTCCACCTTAATTGGTTAATGAACCTAATCTGTTGGAATGTTAGGGGATTAGCACATCCTAAATCCCTTAACAGAATTCTGGCCCTTAATAGGATGTATAAGCCTTGGATCATTAAAATACTTGAACCTATGATTTCTAAACATGTCAACAAAATTATGAGGAAGTTCCTTGGGTTTTAGCTTATTGTTAACACTAACAGTAAAATTTGGCTATTTTGCAGACAGGAAATTCAATGTACTGTTCTCAAAGAGGGATACCAATTTATCCACTTGAAGATTAACTTAAATTGATATTATGGCTTTGCTACTTTCATTTATGTTGGCTATACATCCACTGCCAGACAAGAACTTTGGCAACAGTTACAAGAATTCAACAATTCTATAAGGGATTTCTGGTTTGTTGGGGTTGATTTCAATTGCCTCTCTTCACCTAATGAGAAGAACGGTGGGAGATCTCCTGATATCAACCTTATGAACCTTTTCAATGACAATATTTAGTCTGCTGTACTTTTTGATTTGGGTTTTAATGGTCCTAAGTACACATGGAGAAAGGGGAGGATTTGGGAGAGGCTCGATAGAGTTTTGGTGAATGAAATTTGGTTCAGAGATTTCCTTGACACATCTGTCCAGCACTTGGCTATGAGTGGGTCAGACCATAAACCCTTACTTATTCAGATATCTGCCAACACTACTAAAAGTAAAGCCAAGTTCAGATATCTTAATATGTGGTCCATGCATGGGGATTTTCTTAATCAAGTCTCTTTGGCTTGGGCAGATGTTCATCATCACATTCCTGGTATCAAACTATGGCCTTTACATAAGAAAGTCAGTATACATCTTTCTAAATGGAATTGGGAGGTGGTAGGGAATATTAATAGTAAAGTTTTAGAAGCTGAACAAAAGGTACTGCAGTTAGAACAACTCATGACCTATGGTAATGGGTTTGAAATTGATCTTCATTCTGCTAATGAACACCTGTTGGATGCAATCAATATGCAAGAGGAGTTTTATGCTCAAAAGGACAACAAAATGAAATTTTGTGATGGGGATAGAAATTCTAAATATTACCATGCTTGCATCAACTATAAAAGGAAATGCAACACTATTCATAAAATCATTTCTCAGGATGGTCATTGGATTACAGCTGCTAAAGGCATAGCTGAGAATGTTGTTCAATACTTTCAAGACTTTTCAAACAAACTCCTGCCTCTCAACCAGCCATTCAATAGACCTTATTTGATAAGAAAAGGGAGTTCACCCAAAGCCTCTCTCTGACTGATATTCCTGATGAAAAGGAAATATGAGAAGCATTGAATTCTATTGACAGCACAAAAGTAGCTGGACCTGATGGGTTCACAACAGACTTCTATAAAAAGGCCAGGCTGATTGTGAAGGGAGATGTTATTGCAACAGTCCAAAGCTTTTTCTGGGGTGCTGATCTCCCCAAACATTTCTCCTCCTCTACTATTACTTTGGTTCCCAAAGAAAAAACTCCTCACAAATGGGAAAATTTCAGACCCATCAGCCTTACTTCTGTTATTTCAAAGATAATAAGCAAAGTTCTGGTCCATAGATTACAACCCCATTTGAATCAACTTATCTGCAAAAATCAAGCAACCTTTATCAAAGATAGAAGTATTGTAGATAATGTTCTTTTGTCTCAAGAGTTGGTATTAGATCTGGACATAATCACTAGAGGAGGAAATTTAATTCTCAAATTGGATATAAGAAAAGCATATGACACAATCAGTTGGAAGTTTATTGAACAAGTTCTCATTGCCAGAGGTTTCTCCCCTTCCATTATCTCTCTAATCAATAGATGGCTGGCTAACAATTTCCATTCTGTCTTCATTAATGGAATTTCACATGGGTTTTTCAATGCATCAAGAGGTATTAAACAAGGTGACCCCCTATCCCCTATCATATTTATTTTGGTTTTTGACTATTTATCCAGAATTTTGAATGATATGGCAGCCAAGAAACCCCACTCCCTTTATAGTCATAGATCTTCCATCTTAATTAACCATTTGGCTTTTGCTGATGATATCATTATATTTTCAAAAGCTTCCAAATCTGCTGTTAGATTATTCATGCAGTGCTTGGAGAATTTTCAAGATGTTTCTGGAATGAAGTTGAATGATCAGAAGTGCATTACTATTTTTAGCAAAAGAGTGAGTTCAAGACCTAGGTTTCTGACTTCACTGGCTTTACCAATAGCCAACTTCCTGTGAAGTATCTAGGGGTGTTTCTTATCAAAGGAAGAACTAAAAAATTTTCAGTTTGATCATATTCTAGAGAAGATTTAAAGCAAACTGCAAGCATGAGAGAATTCTTATTTATCCAATGGGGGTAGGATAACCCTTCTGAAAAGTGTTCTATCTGCTATTCCATCTTATCTTCTACAAATGAATATTATGAAAAAGGCTACTCAAAGATTATTGGAAGGTATGTTCAATAGATTTCTATGGGCTAGTCAAAAGAAGCAAAAACACTGGACTAATTGGGCTAAGCTGTGTAAACTTTTATGGAAGGAGGGTTAGGCTTCAAGTCTTTTCCTCAAATAATGCACACTAACCTTTGTAAACTCTGGATTAAATTCAGATCTCATTCATCTCTTTGGGCTGAATTCTTATGGGGTAAATACTGTAAGCACCAACATCCTACCCAATTATCTATGAGATTGGGGGACTCTCCTATTTGGAAAAAGATGTTACAAATTAGGGAGGAAGTTGAACAAATGTTTGTCTGAGAAATAGGTGAAGGTTTGATAAACATATGGTGGGATAATTGGTCTTTGGCAGGAAGCCTGCTTCAAGATCAAAATGTTCCAGCCTTTCCGAAGTATGTGAAGGATCTTTGGGAACATGATAAGTGGAACCTTAATCCTATCCTTCCTTTTTGCAGCCCCCCTCAAATCTCCAATATTCTGAAACTCTCTATTAAACATGGGAAAAAGGACAAATTGCTATCAAAAAGAACATACCCCCAACTCATCCTCCCCAACAGGTGGTGGATTGGGGTCATATAATTTGGAACAAATTTCTTACTCCTTCCATGTCCTTTTTCATATGGAGATTCTTCTCAAAGTTGATTCCAACTGATGATATCTTGAAATTGAAGGGTCATAGAGGACCCTCTAGATGTATTTTTTGTCTGACTGAGGAGGAAACACTTGCTCACCTTTTCTTTGTCTGCCCCTGGGTACAAGAAATTTGGTCTATAGTGCTTGGAAAGCTGAATGTTCCAACCATGAATCTATCATGGGATGTATTCTATAATTGCTGGTCTGATTGAAGGGGAATAAAACTTCAAGATATCCCCAACATTGTGGCTTGGTTTGTTTGGATGGCTAGAAAGCACCTGAAGTATGAAGCTACTCCTTTAGAGCCAATGAAGGTGGTCCTAAATTGTATTGTCTATGTACAAAAATTGATTAAACTCAAAAAATTTGGAGCTGTGTTGGAGCTAAGCCCCTCTTCTAAACCTTCCATTACCAAAGCTTTGAAAATTTGCTGGTCTCTTCCTAAGTATGGCTGGATAAAAGTTAACACTGATGGTAGCTACAAATCTCAATATGCTGGTATTGGTGGTGTCTTCAGGAATCATGAGGGAAGGTGCATCTTGTATTTTAAATCCCCTGCTATAGCTATGGATCCACTTGAAACTGAATGTCAAGCTATTTTTTGGGTCCTCAATTTAGCCAGAACTTGCAATTTCAAACAGCAGTGGGTTGAATCTGATTCCTTGTTGCTTATTAACATTATCAAGGGCTCTTATGACACTCCCTGGAACTTAATCTGCTGGATTTCTGGGATTCATCAATTGCTGAAGAATTACTCTATAATGTTTACTCATATCCACAGAGAAGGTAATAAACCTTCCAATTGGCTGGCTAGAAGGGGTCTTCACACTGAAGAACCCTTGGTGAGCAGAAGGATTCCTCCCTCACTGGATTTTCTATTATCTAGTGATCTTTTGTCTCTTCCCTATATTAGATAGCTTCTCTTTTGATGTTTTGAGAGGTTGACTCTTTTAAAGGCCCTTTTCTTCCTCTTTGTAACTGATTTTTAATTTTAATGAATTGGAGCTTGGCTCCTTATACAAATATATATATATATATGATTCGTGACAACTTTGAAAAAATATATATATGATGTAAGACCACTCCATGTATTTGGCATTGGTGACAACTTTTGACGATTTTCATACAGTCGGTCATCATCGCGGGCCAGTAATATCCTAGTCTTCTAATTTTCATTTTCATCTTCGGACCTGACTGATGAGCACCACAAGTTCTTGAGTGTACCTCTTTAACAATTTCTTGAGCTTCTGTATCATTCAAGCATCTTAACCACATTTGGTCGAAAGATCTTCGGTAAAGAACATTATCTATTAAAGCATATGATAAAGCTCTCCTTTTTATTTGATATGCTACTGACTTATCATCTGACAGCTTTCCTGTTTGTAAATATTCTGTGAAAGGTTGACGCCAGTCTTCCACGGTTTCGGTAGTTGTCATTACTGTTTCCTCTTTACCCAATTTGTCCATAGTATATACATCGATGTCGGACAAAACCTGAAGTCCTTGAACAGTGATCTTAATGGAATCTTCTTGTGGACATGCAAATTCCTTGACAAGTTTAGCCAAAGCATCGGCAAGAGTATTTTCTCCCCTTGGGATTCTGCATATTGTCACGTCTGGAATCTGTTCTAATAACTTCAACGTATAACGATGATATTGTTCCAATTTAGGCTTCAAAATTCTGTATTGCCCAGCAACCTGTTGAATGATAACCTGTGAATCTCTGTAAATATTATTGTTATTTATACCCATTAATATTGCTAATTGTAACCCTATTATTAATGCTTCATACTTTGCCTCGTTATTCGTACATGGTTTTGTCAAATGATAAGAATAACTTAATATCCCTTTTTCTGGTGTAATGAAAATCAATCTGATCCCTGCTCTACCAGGTATTATTTTTTGCAATTCTTTATCTCTTTGTGCTGAAGAAGCCCCATCAAAATATAGTTCCCAACATCGAGTCTTGAAATTTTCTACATCCATTATCTGTTCATCTGGCAAATCATCATTGAGAGGGGAACTAGCCGATAATGGGTGTGCTACGAGGAAGTCTGCTAAAATCTGTCCTTTCACAACTCGGAGTGGAACAAAAGTTATATCAAATTGCAATATTTCCATGGCCCATCTTGCTAACCTACCGAAAAGCATTGGTCGGGTCATTAAATATTGCAATGAATTAAACTTCGAGATAAGGTTGACTTTGTGAGAAAGCATGTAATGACAGAGTTTCTGAACTGCAAAGATTAAAGGAAAACAATGTTTCTCAATCGGAGGATATCTCATTTCCGCTGGAATTAAATGACGACTTAAGTAATAAAGAGCATTCTCTTTTCCTTCATCATTGATTTGGGCTAAGAGAGCTCTGAGGGAGTCATCCAAAGCTGCAGTATAAAGTATTAAAGGTCTGTCCAAAAAGGGCGCTACCAAGACATGAGGTGTTGTTAGATATTGCTTAATGCTCTCGAAAGCGGGTTGACATTTATCATCCCATGTAAACTTTACATCCTTTTTAGTTAACATGGAAAAAGGTTGACACCTACCTGACAAGTCAGAGATAAAGTGTCTTAAATACGCCAGCCTCCCTTGAAAGATCGTAACTGTTTTAAATTTTTAGGGGGTGGCATTTCCAAGATGACTTTAATCTTACCCGGGTCAATCTCAATCCGTGTTGAGCAAGATTTTGAACATAAGGCGAGTACCAATCACAGGTAATTCCATTAACTTGGAAGAAAGCTCATCTTCTAGTTCTACATTGATTTCAGAACTAGAGGATGAAGAACTGCAATGAAACTTAATTGCTTTCGTACCTGCACTATGTACTTCTTTGAACATCTGACCCTCAATTTTATGAGTAGAAATTGGGGTGAGGGCCATAGTTTGTACATAGCGATTAATCGGATCGTACATTGAACCATAATCACGTTTCTCTTTGTCTTCTAAATAAATTTCAAAAAGAGATTTCTTCTAGTTAATTGTCGTTGCACTTTTTCTTATTTTGTCATCTTCAGAACTGTCTTCCAAACCAATGTTGATAATTGAACTCTTTTGTTCGACAATTTTATCATTCCTTCTGCGACCTCGTTCCCGGCCTCTACCTCAGATACGAGTTCTAGAGGAATTTTCACCCTCTTATTGTGAAGGGGTAATAAAAGATTGTTGAATCAGTATTGGATGTCCTTGTCTTTGTATATCTTCTGGACCCTTTATGTTTCTTGTAATATCGTCTTGAAGGTTAACATTCTTTTTCAGAGGAGTATAGTAATTGACATCTTCATGAATGCCTATTTCATGAATCAAAAACGGTTGTAGATCTCCCTTTATACAATATTCTTGTCCTTCCAAAAAATACTTTATGCATTGGTGTAGTGACGAAAGAACTAAATTGTTCTAATGAATCCAGGGTTGAATGATATCTTAGAATCAATGATATGGAATTTTGCAATTGTTACTAATTATCCAATTCTCATTAGTATTGTAATTGATCCAAGAGCTCTTTGCCCTTTTTAGTTAAAGCCTCTTACATCATCTTATCAGCAGTCAATTGTCTTGAGTCTATGTCCAAATACGCTAAAGTCCGTAAACTCATTATATTAATGGATGCCCCTGAATCCACTAATACTCTGGAGAGCATGAAGTTGCCGATGTTGACAAAAATATACAACGAACGATTATGATCAGCAGTCCCAAGTAGCAAATCATAATTTGTGAATGTTATTTTTGCTTGTTCTCTTAATGAACAAACCTCATCCGAGGAAAAACTAGCAAGTTGAGCTAAACAGATTTTTGGATCCAACAAAGCTTTTATTAAAACCTCTCTTATTTCCTTTGATAGGATTAAGGCATCGTATATACTCAACTTAGTAGGTAATTTCCTACGATGGGCTAGTACATTATATTCCACCTTAATGCTTGTTTCCTCATCTCCCTTTTGGGCAGGTATTTCATCGATCAGTGGGACTGGATTATCCTGAATAATTGTTTGTTTCATTGCATCCTTTGGACCCATTCTCGGGGGCAATACTTTTCCGCTTCTCAAATTTATTTCTGTCACTTCTTTTAAATCATGACTTGATTTTGGAACTGGCTCTACATAAGCTGGAGTAACTGATTCTTCTAGGATTCCTTCCGAATCCAAAGACTCCAACTCAATCGCAATCGGCGATCCATGAATATCAATGATGGGCACATCTTCTTCTGAATCATAATTATTATCATCAATATTTTCTCCTGACTCACCGTCACATGTGTCAGAAACTTTGTACAATTTGAGAATCTTCAAAAATATTGAGATTAGTATCAGGATTAGGTGAGAGATCCCCAATTATACCATCAACAGAAATAGTCAAAATGTAGCCGAAGTCGAATTCCATAGTGTTACATGCCCCTGGTGGAGCAATGAAGAAATCATACAAGGTCAGTGGTTTGAGAGATTTCTCTCCCAAATCCGTATTAAATAATCTTGGATGATCGGGTTTCATTTCATATTTTGTTTTTTCGATGGGTTTTTCAGTCTTCTTTGAATCTTCTTCTACCATAATCAACAATACTGGCTTAACAGGTTCTTGATCTCGAATCGCAGCTTGTACTGAAGTATTCTAAATTTGATTCAGTATTTTCTTTGAAGACTTTGTCCAAACTGTATTCCACCCATCTTCGACTGTGTAAGGATCGATCAGAACAATGGGATCAACCGAAACTGTATTGATTGAACCTTGTCCAGGTTCTTTCATATACTCTTTCGGGATCGTTATGTTCCCGTCCCTGAGATTGTATTGCAACCAATTCTTGAAAGAAAAGCAATTCACCAGAGTATGTCCAATCATTCTATGATATGTGCAATATAATGGGTGATCCTTATTATCAACCTCATCAGACTTCTTTGGTTCTGGCAAGCTGAATCCCAGTTTCTTGATCAGATTGCGAAACATTTTACCAACTGCTTCATCTTTAAAAGGATATACTCTGTTCAAACATTCTGTCAGTTGGAATTGATCTGTTATTTGTTTGGTAAGACCTCTACTAGGATGATTGTGTACGATATTGCTGAGGAGGCTGATGACTTTGTTGTGATTGTTAAACTTTTATCTCCAATGGCTGCTTACCCTTATCAATAGTTGCAATCGTCTTAGAGTTTTTCTCGAAGACTTTTGTGGGTCTCTGTTTTTCAAATTTCTCAATGAAACCAAGTTGTTTAGCTTTCTCTTGAAGACTCCTGGCTTTATTGAGTAGCTTTTCAAAAGTTTTAATCGTGAACCCCTTGAGGAGGCAAGCAATTGGTCCATGAATACTTTTTAATAGGATTTCAATCGCATGTTGCTCTTGAAGTTGTGGTTCGCATTTCATGCTTAAATTCCTCCAGCGCAGAATGTAATCCACTAGAGTTTCATCTGTTCTTTGTTTCTCGATAACTAAATCACCGATAGTGATATGGTATCAAGCCCCATCAAATCGTTTAATGAAGAGATCTTCTAATTCCGTGAATGTTTTGATGGAACCATTTGACAATTCTGCATACCAATCAAATGCCACTCCTGACAGGCTACTGACAAACTGTCGGATGAGTAGAGCATCATTTCCCTCTGCATTGCAACAACTGGCGCAAAAATGTGCCACATGCTGTCAATGCTTTCCTGTTCCATCAAAAGTTTTAAATAAAGGTGGTACAAAACCCTTGGGATATTGCACGTCATCAAATTCTTCAGGATATGGTCTACCCCTTAGAATTGATGCACCGCTTTTAGACTGTATCAAGGTTTCTTTCACCTGCTTTTCTATCATACTTTTAATTTCCTTCTCTGGTATTGAATTCTGGACATGATCTTTTTTACATTGTTCTTCTTTATTAACAGAAGTGGATTCCTTTTTATTAACGTCGATATGTATAACGTTTGGTTGGTTTAGATCAATAGGTACTATTTTTAGAGACTGTGGCTGGCTTTGTAAAGTCATAATAACAGCCATCATTTCTTCCATTTTTGCTTTCATGTACTCCATCTGCTCATCTTTTTGCTGAATAATCTATTGCAATATTTCTACAGCACTCTCCTCTTCTAGTGCCTCCCGTAAAGATGAAGATGCTCGGGTTTCCACCACATTTATCTCGGTGAAATCCTCATCCATATATTCAGTCAAATCCTCTTCATCATCTAATTCATCTTCCTTTTCCTTAGAAAACTGCTTAATGTCCTTTTCGAGCTTTTCTAGCTTTATTTCAATTAGGTCTTTTTTAGACATCTTAGGATCAGCCTGTGACAACTGACAAGCAACGTTGTCAACGGCGATTGCAGTGGGCAACACATCACATGTGGAATTTTACCCAAAATTTTCCATCACGGGCTCTTCCGTATGTGTTGGTTCAACGACCTTAGGTCGTCACACCATCTTTTCAGATACAAATATCTTGGGGTCGAGTGACTTATTGGTGACATCCATATGCTGAGAACCGATGGGCCCCCTAGAGTCTGAACCAGACACCTCAACAGGTAATCTTTTACTATTCCTTGATCTTTCTGACTATGGTAAGCATTTATCCTGAACCCTAGGTACACTTATTCTTGGCTCAAGATGATATTTAATGGGTTTTTGTCCCCTAAAATTCGGGGAAAGAACGGCGGTAGGAGTGACAGCGACAGAAGCAGGAGGAACACGGGCTCCCAAACGTTGTTTGATGGGAATCCTAGGTGGTTGTGGAGTGGCAGAGGTGAAACTTAAACGACGATCATTTGAACGGACTTTTCGAGAGGTTTGCAAAAGCAAACCTTCTCCTCTTCTCTCAAATTTCTTTGTAGGTTGCGAAATGAACTTATCATTCTTCAGTATCTGTCTCCTTATCTTGGGTGACACAACACATCCAATCCAATGGAGGATTTCATCAACAGAACATCTTTCTTTCTTTTCCAGCTTCTTAAAGACCATACAAACTCACGTTAATGGTACGAATCCTTTAGTCTTTACCTGGTTATTGTGACGATAGAATTGAGACGATGTAGCAGCGATCTTCTGGACATCCTCTTCATCAAGAGCAGTAGACAGTGGTTGAAACCTGCTCCCTCTTAAGAGA
Organism: Phalaenopsis hybrid cultivar; assembly: GCA_002079205.1. NCBI lineage: Eukaryota > Viridiplantae > Streptophyta > Magnoliopsida > Asparagales > Orchidaceae > Phalaenopsis > Phalaenopsis hybrid cultivar. The sequence goes on along the minus strand of JXCR01075141.1, from coordinate 423,609 downwards.
GGGGAGGTCTCAAGTAATCTAATTTCTTCATCTTCATCCAAAGAAATCGAGGCAACAACCTCGGCAGCTTTCACTTTCTTGATCTTAGCTATTCTCTGGTTCTTATTCCTTTTTTGAGTCCTGGTCAGAGGTGCAGACCTCGAACTAGACCCTATTTCCAACACAGAAGGTTTCGTCAAGAATGTCGAACCCCCACAGCAACAGGCTCATCATGTACTTGAATCTCCTTCCCTTTACGTTGAGTGGGGGGAGGTTACAGGCATAGTGACTAGAGCGGTGGGGGTAATAACAGTTGTTTCCAAGGTATCCTTGTTGATTTTAGCAATCTTTACAACAGTAACAATGTTCTTCTCAGCTGATTCCCTTTTCAAAGGTGGGAACTCATGTGTTGACTTCAGATTGAATTCCACCACGGGCTCCACCATTTCAAGAATTTTATTTCTCAGTACAGCGACGGTAATGTCTCCAAACTTAATGTCAGTATTGTCAAATCCTTATCCAAAGCGAATAACAACTCTATCAGGCAGTTCATTCTTATTTACAGCCAAGTCCATTCTAGTGTCGAAGGAGAAGATCAACTTTGGCGTAGTTATTTTTTCTGTATTTCAAATTTTCTAGAAATTAGACTTACGATGTTTGCAGCCATGATTACAACAATTTAGGACGACTATCTTGAATCAAACCAAATCATTTAACTGGGTGTCTCTTTCGAGACTTATCCAAACAAATTTATTTATATATATACATCTTAAGCTTTATTTATAGGTTTTAAATAATCAAATCAAAAGGTCATAAATAAAGGAAAGAGTAGGATGTGTAGGACATGTGTTCGTGATTTAAAGAGAAAGCTTCTCGTATCAAATTCACTCTTATGAATCGTCTCCTAACATCTCACACCTATTGGGAGTCCATTCTATTTAAAATTTAAAGATTCCAGAACCTTTCTATTTATGGGTGATTAAACAATGGCTCCAGAATCAAGGGAGTTGACAATATCTACTCAAGGAAGAAATGAGCAAAATACGTCAACGGAAGAATGATAGTCGGACCCACTAGGGATATGAGCACACTACCGATGTTTGAAAACAAAACCTCTTGATCAGAATGGAGAGAGAAACCAATCCCCAGCGGAGTTGCCAGAAATTANAGTTTAATTTTTTATGAAGTTTGTTTTGCAATGAAGAAAGTGGTCATTCATATGGCAGTGTTCTTAGTGACTTTAAATTTTTATGGTTTGACATGCCATCCAAGAATGAGGGTACTTAATCCAGTTATCAGTTATCCCTTCTTTTTGGATGCCTATAACTTGAAAGATTCAACAATGAAATGGACTGTTCAATCTATTTTGTACTCGAGCTCTGGGTCAACTGTTATGGTCATTGATGGTGTTGTTTGGTATTATGGGGTCATGACATCATGTCGGTCTCTTGTACTTCATCTTAACTGGCCAAGCTCGTCTTTTATGGCTTTGAGTTCATTCTTATATTGCGGCGATGATGTGTGAGCTTTGAGNTATATATATATATATATATATATATATATATATATATATATATATATAATGCATGTAGATTTCAATTTATTATTTCACAGATATATCTCTTCGAGCAATCTTGAGGTGATTCTTAATGGTGAACCTCTGTTTATTGGTGACAACCCCCTTTATTTTTAAGAGGTGGTCTCCAAAATTCAAACAAGTTATAGAAGATTTATTAAAGTGTTCAATTGAGTAAAATTTGGTAACCTACCTTTTTGATGTTGGATGGAAGCCGACATCTTTAAAATAAATAGAAACATTGAGATTCCCCTCACTAGCAAGAGAGTTAGCTTGAATTTTGTGTGAGCGAGCATTCAAATGGCTATTGATTCTGTTTTCCCTGATATTACTACTGTCTTGGTCAAGGGTAAAGAGGTACAACATCAAGTCCTATATGAATGGAAACTTATTTATGCAATATTTTTCACACATTTATCCAAGAACCTCTCTTGCCTCAACTCAAATTCTCTTACTATAAAATGATACCCATTATTCCTCCCTGTCATGAAAGAAGTCATAGTAGTACTATGACTAGTAATCTTTTTTATAGGAGTTAAAGCAAGATAAGGAATGTGGCTTATGTTTATAATATGAGACCTTCAGATCCAATTGCTCAAAATCTCAACATGTTTCTTTTCTTAGTAGATAGCAACATATTCTCAACTAGCATTGAAACCCTCCATAAAACAATGGAAGAGCTATTTTGCTCCTCTGCAAATCGTATTGCTCCACCTTTTAATAGAAAAACTTCAATAACCAGACTCCTTCACCCTAAAACACATTTTCAACCCTTGATTTACATGGATTGCTCTGACATTCTCACTGTTATACCCTACCACCCACCCACAAAGCTGAAAAATCCAAAGAGGGGGAACCTTCGCATCTCAGCATTAACCTATGTTTTTTCCCACTCTTACAATTTGGATTGTTCGAGAATTTAATCCAATATCATAATATTGATTTATTTTGTCTCATTGAGACTAAGTTATTTGAATACACATTATCTAATCCTTTGCAATATAAGTATCTTATCATCTTTCCTAATGAATGCAGCCATAATAATTTTTATTCATCTCCTAATAACAAAATCTCATAATAACTTTTATTCAACCATGTGTGAGTTTGACATAGAAGCACATCAGGTCCACATTGAATGTGCATGATGGTTTGGTAGTGGTTAATATGCTCGTAGAGGCCACTTACCCCTTTTTATGTGTATATGTTCGAGAGCTCGAAGCCTACTAGTATGGGGTGTTGGAGAACCACCTCTGCTAAAGGAGAAGATTCTTGGAAATTGTTGCAAGCGGGAAAGTGATTCCTATTCTACAGAGGGAAATCTTTCCAGGCATCGTAGCTTATCGCGAGTGACATCGCCGGGAATGACAAAAAGGTGAGGCGATGCTAGAGAAGCTAGACGAGACAGATGATTAGAACTTGTAGTATCCATAAGGTTAGCATTTAGTCCAAACATGAGAAAGGTTCCCTCGTGGGGAGAGGGCCATATATGAGTATATTTGAACGATGAGTTTCCTGTCGACTGTTGAACTAGTGGCAAGTGATTTCCATTGTGTAGCGTTGTTGAGCATCGAGTAGGAGCTATATAATCTCCAGTGGAGGCTGCTCCATCCTATGTACACAATCTTCCAGGGAAGTACCCAAGGTGCCTTCACCTGAAGGGTAACGCCTTCCGGGATGGAAGAATGTGGAGGCTTGATGCCTTAGTTCTGTGATTGCCCTCTGGAATGATGGGTGTTGGAATGGAATGCTTTGTTATTGCTGGTGCTGCGTCTGGTGGCCCTGCAATATGCCTTGCAAGTATTTTAGTACCAGGAATGCTTGATTTTCATAGACTTCGCCAAACTAATGAGTGCTAGAAATTCACGACATTAGATTAATAGATTGTTGTCTTAGCATTGCATGAGAATTCAAAACACACTCAGATGAAAGAAACTAACTAGAAGAGAACGAGAAGTTTTTATGTGTAAAACCCGTAAAGGGAAAAACTACGGGGCCTTACCTAACTAAAGAAATTCACTATAAAGTGGAAATTACATGTACAATTCCTTTTCTCACAACGTAAAAAGGTTACACAATCTTCCGAGCTATAAAGTTGGTGCACGGATGAACTTTTTGCAAGGAATGGACGATGTCTGAGGGAGATCAGAAGTTGTCGGCAAGTGGTGGTCGATGGGGTTATTGATTGTTGATAAATACGTGAGTGATGCTAGACTTCAACTCATTCTCTAAGCTTCAAGCACTTTTCAGGCTTCAAACTCTCTCCCCCTTTTCAAGAGAGAGGTAGAGCTCTATTTATACAGTTATAATTACAATTAATGAAAGAATATTAAACACTTTGAACGGATAGCACGGAGGGATTCCCAATAGTGGACATTGTTTTTTGAATATTTGAATGTCTTAATGATTTTGGAATCGAGTGATCTTAAGCCCGTTGAATTATTCTAATCCAGATGCTCAATTTGACTATAAGCTCGCTAGATTCAACATTCGTTTGACCTTCTAAATATGCTCAGGAAATTTCAAAAAACAGTTTAATGACTTGATCAATGCTTGGTTTGACTAATTTTGGTAAATTAGGCCTGTCTCGTCAAGCCAATCCGTTCGACCATAAATTTTCTGAAATCAAAGTTTTGAATGACTCTTAATGAAGTTTAAATATTTATTATCCAAAAGACTGTTTAGATATCTGTATCATACCTCCAGATTCATGTTTAATCTTGATAATATGTTGTTTGACATATAAATAATATATTTTTTTATGTGATATCNTTCTTTGACTGAAGTTTAATGCAAAATTTAGCCACCAATTATATAATGGAAGATTATATATTTGTAATATAATAAAAATTAGTGAAATGTTATCTAATTCTTATATATTATAATTTTTTAATTTTCATATATCTTCCAAATATTTAAAAATACTACAACTTTGTTGAATAAAACTCTCAAAAATATTTATTTAATATATCACTCTCAATAGGGGTGTAAACGAGCCGAAAGCTCAGCTCGTGTTTGGCTCGTTTGCTTAGCGAGCTGAACACGAGCCGTTCAGGAACAAAAAGTCGTTTTGACAATCCTAATCACGTAGTCATAAGATGTTAAGGATTGAGCCAAGATTTAAAACATCATTTGAATCTAAATTAATAATTTTTATTCTATTTTCTTCTTTAATATTTTTAATTAATTATAAATCTTTGTAGCCTTTTAGTCAATTAAATTGATTTATAAATCTTCTTAAAATATGTTACAAGAAACAAATAGTTAAAGAAAAATAATCTACAAAGCATTGTCTAATTAAAACAATCTCTACCCTAAATTAATAATTACAAAGGACCACAATTTTTCAAAGTGCAAAAATTGGTTAACACACCATAATAGCTCGGATAGGAGAGACATATCTCAGTATTCCTATAGCATGACAATGGATGATGACAACGACGAGTGTATCAACAATCAACAAAAAACATTTGAGATTAGTTGACAATGGAGTCGTCAGATATTTTCCGATCATGGCGGAGAACGAGTGTAATACATAAATTCAATCTGTTAAGACATCAATTGTTATCTAAACAACAATATCGCCAACAACTTTTATTCTCTTTTTTGGGACAACTTAAGGTCTTGAAATGCAACATTCTATCTGAAATACATACTGTCATAAGAACTTCTTTCAATCATTATAATTTTTCTCAGAGAGTCTCCACTGCTAATATTAACAAACTATAGGATAAATAAGTATGTTATCAAAATTATAATTATGAGAGATATTGTAAGTGTAGTTTTTTCTTATAAAGTAGCCATATTATTGTTAGCTACAAAAAAAAAAGTTTAATATTTGCCTAAGTGAAGAGCCTTGACAACATGTGAACAATAGTAGAGAAGCATAATTAAAGAAATTCCAGTCCCAAATGGCTTCTACTCTCAACAAACACAATATTTAAAGCAAAAAAAAAAAATATTAAATACAAATTTAAATCTATATTCAAAATATTTTAATTTTCTGGGGTTTTATTTTAAAGAATTAAAATTTTACAAAAAAAAAGATGCTAAAATTATTATTAATAAATTTCCATGTCTTATAATCTAATTTAGATTCACAATGAATTTCTAAAATTTTTTTTATCAATGATATAACTATTTTTGTGTTGCTTCATTAAATTGCTGGAGAGAGAGAGAGAGAGAGTTACTAATTTCGAATAGTTTTATACTACTCAGGGTCTGTTTTGGGCAGCTTGTGCGTTTCAGGATAAGCTGTTTATCCTGAAACGCGGCCCGCGGGTTTGCCGCAGGGGTCAACCCGCGGCTTGCGTTTAGTGTATAAACTCAAACGCAGTTTCGGATAAGGTGACAAAACGCGCGAACCAAACGGTACGGCGGCGTTTTGAAAACGCTGGCTGCACTTATAAGCTGCCCCAAACGGACCCTCAGTGTCCTCCATTTGCAGTATCTTTGTGAGTAATTGGTGGAGGTGGAGGCTGGTAATTCTAAGCATCACTGAAACATATCTTCAATGCACTGTTGTTTAGCTTATATATAGCTGACTTTCTACTCTGAGGGTGCGTTTGGGAGAGCTTATTTGCAACGGTGGCGTTTTCAAAGCGCCACCTGTGAAAACGCCACATTCAGTTTGGAAATTNGTAATTGGTGGAGGTGGAGGCTGGTAATTCTAAGCATCACTGAAACATATCTTCAATGCACTGTTGTTTAGCCTATATATAGCTGACTTTCTACTCTGGGTGCGTTTGGGAGAGCTTATTTGCAACGGTGACGTTTTCAAAGCGCCACCTGTGCAAACGCCACCTTCAGTTTGTAAATCCCATTTCACGAGCGTTTTACAGAACTCCGTTTTTATTTTACTATTAGACGCGGATCGCGGGTAGGACCCATGATCTTCGTTTCATATATTTGAAAGACGACTTGCCCATCTATTTGTTGTACATGCTCATCTATATTTGATGGCATATTATATATTGCTACACTACCTTGGAAGCTAACTTCATGTTATTTGTCCTTACTAGTTTAACCATTTTATAACAATAAAAAGTTTTATACCAAGAAATTTGGACAAATATGACATGTGAAAATACAAGAGAGGTATTTTAGTTCCACCGAAAATAAGCTAACTTCATGTTGTGCGTTTGTTTGTCATTATAAATTTTTACTTTAAAAAATATCCGGAATTCATGTATAAAGAGATTGTACATATTGTATAAAATTGATCTTTGATTGAGTTATTTGATTTTTCTTTTGAATCAGCCTTTTTTTCCGCAAAATTTACTAAATATATAGAATGAACATTTTGCACATTTTAACGGTTCAAGAGGTTCAACAGCTTCCCTTGACCAAACAAACAGTTTATACGGTTGAATTGATAGAGAAAATATTATATCAGGGTAACAAGAAGTGCGGACGACAGTGTGAATCACACCACACCGTGTGTTCGGCGACATGGTGCGTTCCACGTCGTTGTCTGCATATTTGTTCGCCCTGACATAACATATTTTTGTAATTTGTGCTGCAATATGGCACCTGCAACAATATGTATGTGTCCTACACATGTTTGTATGGCTGAATTTTTTTTTCCTTCTAATTTTATTTAATTAAACTATAACTTTGTTTTCTGAGTCAAATTTAGTGTTAGTGGCAATTATGATACCAATAAGGGATTAGGTTACTTAATTGAAGATAAAGGCTCTCTATTGATTATGCATTTAAATCTGAATTTAAAATGCTGGGTTTTTAATTGAAAATTAATTGCTACACGAAAAAAAATTCCTAGAATGAAAATAAAATAAAAAAATCCTTAAATTTTAAAGTTTTGGTTGAGCCAAAATAAGATTAAACAAATCAGGAGTCATTTAAACGCATATCACCAAATTCTTATATATTTACATATCTATTATTGATGTGTGCTAAAAAATTCACGGCATTAGAGTAATGGATTATCGTCTTAGCATTGTGCGAGGATTCAACACACACTCAGATGAAAATAAATCAAGTTGTGATAAAACCAGAAGTTTTTACATGGAAAACCCGTAAAGAGAAAAACCACGGGGTCTGGCCCAGTTATGAGAATTCACTATAAGTTGGAGATTATAGATGCTCCTTGTCCCACAGGCGGGAAAGGGTTATTAGCTTTCCAAGTTACAAAGCCGACTGACGACGTCTATTCGGCGGTGGTTGACAGAGGTCGGCGGTGATCGACGGTAGTTGACGATAATCGATGACGGTCAGCGGTGATCAATAGAGGTCAGCGGTGGCTGACGACAGTCGATGACGGTCGGCGATGGTCGACGGAGGTCAGCGGTGATCGACAACGATCAACGGTGGCCGAGGGCGGTTGACAGAGGTCAGCGGTGGTTGTCGACGGCCAGTGGGGATCGACGACGATCGAAGATGACAAAGATGATCTTGGACTTGAGCTCATTCTCAAAGCCTCAAGTTCTCTCTTAAGCCTCCTCCCTTTCATGTGAGGGGTGAGACTCTATAGTATTTTGAGTGCAATTAATGCATGAATATGAAACA
>JXCR01075141.1:397306-411659 GCA_002079205.1 Phalaenopsis hybrid cultivar | reverse complement strand
AGAGAGAGAGAGACCATATTACCATTTTGATTTCCTTCTATTAGGGTATTACCTCAATTATATTTTCAAGATAAGCTCAAAAATCAAATTAATTGATTTAGATTAAGTACAAATTTTCTTTTTTTCCTTAGATAATAATTACTTATAAGTTTTTGTATGCATTATTTGGGTAAAATTTGTTTTGGATTTTGACCTTCTTAAACTCCTATAAATGATTTATAGAAGAGAGGAACGAGGGATTTGCATGAGGGCTCTAGCCCTTTGTTATTGAAAAATAATAAAGCGATGAAAACAGGGAGAATAGGCTTCTTTGAGAAGCAACTTGGTGTAAAATTTTCAATATGCTTTAGATTCTTTTGTTTTTTATCTCTCTTGTTTAGGTTTTGTTATTTCTATAAGATATTAGGAGATCTTTTCTTCTTTAGTTCGAAAGAATTGAGGCTTCTTTTTGTGGTGAGGTTGTGTGTATTTGGCTTTGGGAATGCAAGTTTCTTGTGCCCCTTTTGTTATGTACGCTCACATGACTTCTTGGATGTGGATTACTTCTCACTCTTCTGCCATTGATCTGGGTTATTGTTTTTGTGGAACCTCATAAATCTTGACGTATAGTGGCAAACTCTATGCTTAAAAATTTGCCGTTCTTATGGCATTGAAACGTGTTGAATTGATACTTGCCTTGCTTGTCTAGATTTTGGAGGATTTTGAGAGGTTACTATTTTTTACTCGTTTTGGTTAAAAATAGGACGTTCCTAGGCATGTATAAATTTGTTATGATCTAATAAAATTTAGACTTCAGAATTATAAATACTTAATGCATAATCCTTAATTTTGAGTGCTTTGGGCGAAATTGGTGGTCTATATGGATGCCAAATTGATTGATCGTGTCATTTGTCTGAATAAGCATTGTGGCAACTTCTATTTCTTTTAAATTATAGTTGTTTCAGACCCAGCAACGCTGATCGATAGAAAAATTTGGAATCAAGCGATTTATCTTGAAGGTGTTATATAAAATCCTTTTTTACCCTTCAATTCCCGCTGTTTCAACACTTGAAAAGCTAGAGTTGAAATTGTATAACATCATTTATTCTGCAATATTTCTAGTAGTTGGCATTCAGCTGAGGCTGTAAAATAAACCTGCTTGTCAACTATGACCTGATCAGTGTAATCCTATGGTTTATGAAGGTATGTGACTATTATTTGTGCCACAGTTTTGAGGATATTGATTAAAAAGTGTCATGACCCGGCCCGAGGTCTTGAAATTTTAAGATGGGAACGGACGATGTGAAGCTGAAATTATAATTCAATTATTATTTTAAATTCAAAATAAAGAAAGAACTACTAATGATTTGATATTAAATCGAACAAATAATAAGTTTACTTTTCTGTTTGCTACCTCATCTTCTATACATTGTCCAAACTGTTAACAGCAGGCAACTAGTGTGTTTGTCAAAATCATGTGGTTTGAGATGAAACGAAATAATATATTTGGCCGTCCATCTAAGCTATCTTAAAAATTCAAAAAATATAAAAAAAGAAAAGAAAAAGAGCCAATTTATCATGAAAGCTTCATCAGCATTATATATACTCTAATTGTCTTTTTGAGGTCTTTCTTTTCCTGTCTTCGACTATTTCTTACTTATGCAAACCTTAGTCTACATGGAGAAACAGTATTCAAGATGATTTTGCTCATGTGGTGTATTTCTGTCTTTTCAGTTTTTCATGGATGATTGCCTGCAGAAGCTTATTGATCGTATTGATTCAGGAGTGGACTTGAATGATTTGATACTCAGTGACCGCCTAGTTAAGCTTATTCAGATCAGATTAGAAATGCAAGTGCCTTATATATTAAAGTGGCCTCAGGCATTGAGCATTCAGGTACGAAGTTTTTGTTAAGCCCTTCATTATGCAGTGTCATATCTGCGGTACTAATATTTACAGTGACAGGCGCAACCAATGAATCTCCCAACAAGTTTGAAGCAGCGAGCTGCTTTAATGGATGAGATATGGCATGCTGCTGGAGACCACGGTTCAGACATTGATTGGTATGTGAAACGAACTGTACTTGGAGGCATATACTCAACAAGTGAAGTGTACATGATGACTGATGACTCTCCAGGTTTATTTCTTCCCCTTTGTTGCATGATTTGTGGTATAATTTTCTATCATGCCATTATTTGATTCTCTTCATTGATGTTTTTTGTTTCCTTTGGTCCCTAAAACACTTCATAAACATTTTGTAACCATTTCTAGTTTCTTACAAAGCTAATTGATACTCTTGAAGTATCATCAATTTTCCATATTTAACTTTTCTTTAAATTATGAGAGATAGTAAAGATGGGTGAACAAAATTATCATGAAGCATTAAGTATGAAAGAGATAGATTAAATATAATATATTAGAAGTTTTACAAAATGACCTTGCAAATCTGAGTTAATACGTATTGTAGCATCCAACATAAATGAATGAACAATGAGGTTCATACAGCCAATGTAAAGGAGTTGGGGTAAGTATACAATGATAATGATGATGACAACAAAGGCGGGAGATAATCATATAATCATTTTATTTGCTCTATGTTTAAACTATAAATTTTCCACCTGCACGTATATTTGACCTTTTTTCTAACTCTTACTTATGTGAGGTTATCATGATGATGATGACTATTGCAATGATGGGGGATAGTCAGAGTAATTTTATTTACTTTTTGTATCAACTATAAATTTTTCACATGCATTCTCATCACGAGGTAATGTTTTGATGATTATGGTGGGATATAGTTAGATATTCTTTTTTTTTTTTTTGGTTTCAATTATAAATTTTCTAAATGTTGCATCTTTGACTTTCTTTCCAACCCTTCTCCATTTAATGTTACAATGATAGTGATGATTCTGGCAATAATGGGAGATAGTCAGATTCTCGTTTTTCTTCTTTTTGTTTCAACTATAAATTTTTTATATGAATTCTTACTCCACCTCCCAACCAATCTACACGCGCGTGCACACACAAACTTCCCATACCACTCATACCTTATTTTTTTTTTCCTCCGCATCACGATCCACCCACCATGATGATGTTCATTTGATAAAAATTTATGCCCCGTGTGATTAATTAAATATTACCTTGCTTTATTTAGAGTTTTATATTTGAGAGGTTTTGAATTTTGTTTCAAGGTTTATTTTTTGCCATAGCATATTTTTATTTCTTTATTTATTTTGCTATATGCTATATTACTCTTTTTTTCTTATAACCTTAAAATTCTTGCGCCACTTAAAGGACTCCCAAGGCTAGGTTGATTTATTGAATGTAATTGAATATTGATTTTATTTTGATTCCCAGCCATCGACGTTCGTGCACTTGTATGTTTTCTTTTGTATCGCTTATGCTGATTACATCATCAAGTAATATCCGAGATAGTTTTACTAGTATTTCTTGCTTCCGCATGCACCAAGTTCATTGCCAGCATCTCATTTTTTCATGCTCTAGGGTTACAAATTAGTTTCTCTTGCCCCATTGCTAATTGATAATAGAATGACAGCAGTAGTGGGGGTGATTGATATGATTCTTCTCAAAATATTCTTTTTTTTCAATTTTAAATGGTTAGCATAAGTAATATTAATAAAATCAATCTACGAAAGCTACGAATAATGCAAGAAAATACCATACAGGACTAATTGGGCATAGGATTGTATGATTAAGCTTGATGTAGATATGTGAGATAAACTGCAAACTCAAACTCGATAAAATTTCACAACTACACGAGATATATTAATTATACCAATTTTCACCTAAACATTTGAAGTTAAATTCAAATACAAGACATGGTGATATTTAGATATATGCGTACAAGAGAGCTTATAAGTAATGAGTGTACTTGATATAAATTTCACTCTATAAGACTAAGCACATGGACATGTTTATCTTCACCAAGTGATTTTAGCAAGCTAAAGACCCTCTATGACCTTAAAATATGTTTCTTTGAGCTCTGTTACATCATTAACACTTGATAAACATATTTGACCACACCACACATGCTTTGCTATAATCAAATCAAATAGTGAGCTACTCATGGGGTTCACACTCAACTGCAATGTCTGCATGGTTCCTCCCACATCTATCATGTGCGACTGTCCCACATGTTGCTTCGCATGGACCCACTTGAAACATAACCGTGTCTCAATGAATTGCTAGGTCTAGTCACTTATGAGCTCCTTGGCATGCCATCTGCATGCTTCTCCCTTACACACCCACCAAGTCATCAATGTTCGACTAGCTTTCCTAAGCTTCATGAGTACACTTTGTGCCACCTGCAGCCATTGTTGCTGTGCTCACACTTACGATACTTATGTGCCTACATGTCCTCCCCCTCATTTTTTCTTGTCCCTGCAAACCTAGCAAGTAATATCGCATTCGATTCATTTATCTTTTGCAGGCATTATGAAGAGCAAGTTTGTTTAACATTATGCTCTTTACTCTTCTCTTTTAAGCATGTTTGTGACCCCATATTGTATGATAGATTTCCCATCAACTTTGAGGATGTTAATAACTCGCTTCTTTCTAAGAAATAATTGTTGAGCTTAAGTGTGTTAGAGATGAGAAGTATGATAAGGAATTTTAAATTAAGATGGTCTTTTGAGGGATCTACCTCGAAGTACATCTGATGTTTTGTGATAATTGTATGGATATTACTTGCCTCTATGATAATAAGAATGGCACATTAAGAAAGATTGTCATCTTTTGAAGAGCAATGATTAGCATGCAGATGAAAACTATAAGATGGATAAGTTAGCAGAATCCAGTGTTATTGCATATTATCCTGCTATTATATAAGTATTACTCTTTTATTGATTGATGGAGACGCATTCGAAGAATAATGGATTCTAGATTTTACTTGGTTATATCATATTTGACCTAAGATGGTGATATATTCTAATCATGCATCATGTTTCAGCAGCTATGCTCATATTGAGAATTATTTTAGGTTCAGGATGGTTCATTTTGGAATCTTTATGTTTTGAAAGTATGATTTTGTAGGTAGACATAAGATGGAGTTAGTCACGGATCAAATTTCAATAAAATTTAACCTTTGAGCGCTCTCCATTTTCATGATACATGTACAAGCTCTTTGGAGATGTAGTTATTCTTAAGTTTACAAAAATTCTTCGATCGTCGTGAAGGCAAATAGAGTTGGTAGACTCCATGTTACAAGGTGCAAACTGCAAACTTAGTATAGACTTGGCTCAGTCCTTTTTCATCTATGAGAAAGCATTGTGATTTAGGAAAGCATAATAAAGTTTGTTTTTGCTATTTTAAAGGTTTTGAAACAAAAGGATGCAGAATCTTATGTTTCACATTTGTCCCAATGTCATGTTATAAATTGTAATATGAGTGAGGAGACGACACCTATCCTTTTCAAAATGCACGACAAGCGCACTTTCAGTTGTAATGGGTCAATTTGTACATATAACATACCTGTTTTGGTGGAATCCAGCGGGTGCAAAGTCTGGAATATTTTTGGTTTATTGAGTTGACTTCGAGGCTTTATGAGCATAGAATGCTTGGCATAGAGAAGAGTTGCATCGAAGATCTAGGTTATTGCCACATTATTGAATCAAAGGGGGAGATTTGCAAGGTTTTGCGGACTCAATAACTTGGTAGCATAAGCTAAAATGTAAAATAAGAGGATTAATAGAATGATAGTAAATTATATTTTTTATGATAAAAGCTGATTAAAAAATTACTAGGATAATTTTATCTTTTAAAAACATTAGGTCAAAATTTGAACTAGATTTAAATTCATCTTCTTATAAATCTATAAATAGAAACTTTGTTCCTATTGATTTGCTTGTTCAAGGTGTGCAAAATTGGGGCGCAGCATTGGCCTGAGAGGGGGTAAGAGAGGTAGTGATAGTTATGAAATATATAATTAATTATAGTGGAAGAGCAAGAGTGAGAGATAGGAGAAAATTAGTAAAGGCATGTTTTGATGACCTTTGAGTATCATCTCAATAGTGCCATTGCTTTAGAAATTTTGAGCATATATAGAGGGTTATAAAGGAGGCTTTTGAATAACTTTCAAAGTGCATATTTTTCTTATACTTAGTCTTTATTGTTTAGCGTCTCTCTTGCGCTATTTTTTTCTTAATTGTCTTTAGAGACTTGAAATTTTGCTTTTGTCGATGAAAGTAGTGCCCTTATGTTTGTTGGAACGGATGGCCAGTGTATGTTATTATTTTTTTATTATTTATGCTTACATTTAGAATTGAATTTCCTCTCATTTCTTGTGTGTAGCAAATTTTTATTGAACCAAGTAAATTTTGGTGTTTTTCATGCGTGCTTGATCTGTAGTTCATCATATTCAATTTTAGTTGATGCTTTCACATAAAAGTTAGACAATTTTCCAAATTCTTAATCATCAAACTGAGTCTCTATGATGGGACTAACAAAGACAGCAGGAAAAACCTCTAAGATAGTTATCATTAGCCAGTACAATATGCATCATTGTAATAATATAAATACTTATAACCGCCTTTATGATGATTAATATACTGAAGCTTTGTTGATTAGTTTCTTTCATATTATCAGCAAAGGGTAAACCTTGAACCTACTGTAGTTCACTTTATAATATTGTTGTTAAGTGACGTTGNTCTCTGAATCCTGATATTTTTTGTGCTATGCATTTATTTTATAGTTTTATTTGCATTAAGAAATCTTTAAATTTAAATAATTCTGTACCATATAGATATATTGATATATAGGCAATAGACAAATCCTTCAGTGAAAGTAGACATTATTGTGAAGGCAGGCGAGGCAGTCATTTTTGAATGTATAATTTTTCCTTCATAGAATATCGAAATACCTGGAATTTCTTGGAGCACAGAGTGAAGGATGCTTTTGAACTTCAGAAAAGTGTTCTGGAGGTATTACAATCCTAGTTTTTTAATCCTATTCTCTTAAATAAAATGTGGAAGCTGACCAAACGAACTTGTCTTCAGGTTGCTTATTTAGCCGAGGCAATTGGGGCCAGTGTGGGCAGCTCGATGAAGGGATTTGTTAAGAGGGTGTTTCAAGGCTGAAAGGGGAGACAAATTCTGTTCCTGGTCAATTTCTCCTTAATTGGGAATAATAAATGTAGGTTCCTCAAAAGGTAAAACCATATAATATGTAAATAACTGTCCTATGCTCCGTAGTTTTTGTTCTTCATCTAGGATTTTTGGCTAATATAATAACATACTTTATTTTTTTTCTCCACTGTTATATTTGCCTTGCAACTTCTGTGCTAATGGGTTCGCTAGGTTCAATCAACCGAGTTTACAAGGCTTCTATTTTCCTCTAAAGTAATCATAGGAGTATTGTTATGCCCCTCAAAAAATTCACACAAATAAACTAATTTAATTTTGCTTAGGTGATCAATTAATATGGGCAGATAATTAGATGCAATTTTTCTTGGGCATGTTGATCGGTTCATATAAGTACAGTTTGTCTCCCATTTTTTTATAACGTTATTCTTGAAAAAGTGATGAATGGGAGTTTCAATTTGGGTTGTCGATTTTGATNTAGGTGATCAATTAATATGGGCAGATAATTAGATGCAATTTTTCTTGGGCATGTTGATCGGTTCATATAAGTCCCATTTTTTTATAACGTTATTCTTGAAAAAGTGATGAATGGGAGTTTCAATTTGGGTTGTCGATTTTGATTATATATATAATGGACATTGCCGAATGTTATTGGTGTAACTAAGGAAAAAAACTGTATTAAGAGACCAAACAAATGCAGCCAAGAGCGATTTCTTATTGTGATATGTGGGTTTGGGAAAAGAATAAGAAGTTGCTTGCGATTTAGGTAAGTTTGCTTGTGAGTGGTATATTTATTTTTAATAGATTAAGATCATTTTTTTATACAATATGCCTAAGTCTTTTTAGGCCTGNAAGAGACCAAACAAATGCAGCCAAGAGCGATTTCTTATTGTGATATGTGGGTTTGGGAAAAGAATAAGAAGTCGCTTGCAATTTAGGTAAGTTTGCTTGTGAGTGGTATATTTATTTTTAATAGATTAAGATTATTTTTTTATACAATATGCCTAAGTCTTTTTAGGCCTACCTCTGCCTTTCTTAGCATAAGTTAAATCTAAAACAACCATCCTCGTAACATGATTATCAGGTGGTTAATGATTAATGTGACCCAATCATCTAAGATGACTCTCTCTATTCTTGTCCGCCACCGGAGCTACACCAACCCTATCATGTCAAGCCACTCATCCGTCTAAGCATTCTCATCTTAGCAATGCTTTTTTTTATGCTTCTCTTTTAAAGGCCAACATTCTGTGCCATAGAGCATTGCAGATCTCACCACCATCTTATAAAATTTTCCTTTCGGTTCAAGCAATATTTTTCGATCAAACAATAGGCCTGATGCATTTCTTTACTTCAACCAACCAACTAGAATTCTAATAATAAAATCCCCATGTGTAGNTAAAACAACCATCCTCGTAACATGATTATCAGGTGGTTAATGATTAATGTGACCCAATCATCTAAGATGACTTGCCCGCCATCGGAGCTACACCAACCCTATCATGTCAAGCCACTCATCCGTCTAAGCATTCTCATCTTAGCAATGCTTTTTTTTTTATGCTTCTCTTTTGAAGGCCAACATTCTGTGCCATAGAGCATTGCAGATCTCACCACCATCTTATAAAATTTCCCTTTCGGTTCAAGCAATATTTTTCGATCAAACAATAGGCCTGAGGCATTTCTTTACTTCAATTAACCAACTAGAATTCTAATAATAAAATCCCCATGTGTGTTACCATCACTTTGAACAATAGACCCGAAATTTCTCAAACATTCACCCATTTTTACAACTCTACCACTAAATCTACCGTTGCTAAAATTTCTTTTCATGTATTCATTTTTAGATCTACTTAAACAAAAGCCTTTAAACTTCAATGTACTGATACATGTGCCAATAGAAAAGTGAAGAGAAGAAGATAGCATTATTTGACATGGGATCTATAGTACTCCGACAAGTAGATCCTATGTCCATTGTAGTTGGGTGATATTTTTCCCCATTCATTGAGCATTTACATGCAAAATGTATGTGATTTGGGAGATAATAGAAAATGCTAAACCATCAAGCAAAGTTGGTTTACATGGGAGATCTAAAATTGCACACTTCTTGAGAGGACTTTTTTGCTTGATGACTACTTATGCTCTCCAGATTCCCCTCTCTTGTTCTCTCTTTTTGTTTTTTGTTTTCCTCAGTGCCCTAACTTTCTTTTTTATTTATTCACTGTTTGAGGGGTGTAAAGTGTTTGAAGGGTCTTAGTTGTTATTGATGAGGATGAAATGTCAATATCTGTGCAACGATGACAATTGCCTGCGTGGCAGATACGTTGTGAGCTGGAGATTTTACTTGGGTGATGATATTACTTCAAAACGGTAAAGCCCTTGGTTTCTAGTTGTGAACAGTAAAGGGTGTTGGGCTATCAATAATGCATATGTTGGGCTATGAATGATGTATAAATTTTGTTTTGAGAGTCGTTAAATCTGACAAGAGCCCCCATCAAAATGAGAGGGTGTCGTTTAGGACTTAAAGATTTTGAGTTTAATTTTTTATGAAGTTTGTTTTGCAATGAAGAAAGTGGTCATTCATATGGCAGTGTTCTTAGTGACTTTAAATTTTTATGGTTTGACATGCCATCCAAGAATGAGGGTACTTAATCCAATTATCAGTTATCCCTTCTTTTTGGATGCCTATAACTTGAAAGATTCAACAATGAAATGGACTGTTCAATCTATTTTGTACTCGAGCTCTGGGTCAACTGTTATGGTCATTGATGGTGTTGTTTGGTATTATGGGGTCATGACATCATGTCGGTCTCTTGTACTTCATCTTAACTGGCCAAGCTCGTCTTTTATGGCTTTGAGTTCATTCTTATATTGCGGCGATGATGTGTGAGCTTTGAGAATTTTATTGGCTGAAAGAGTTTGATTAGGTTGAAGCACAACTGAATAGATGCAAGATGTTGAGTGGATGGATGTCTTATAATTAACAGAAACATTTCAAGAGATCCGACAGTTCTGAGGTCGGGTGGACAGAGTTTGATGAAGTCTTGACACGCCTGAGAGACCAGCAGAGAAATATGGTGTCAACATGAAAAAATGTTTAGGATTCGTACTATCAAGCTTCAAGAAAGTGGCATTAGTATAAATATTATGCCAAAATGTTCTCCTTAACAGGTTTAATGTTGGCATTTTGAGATCATGACTTGGGAATCTATTGACAATGAATCATTTACAATGGAGAATTTGACAATTCAAACTGGTTGGCATTAGAAATTGTTTCTCATTATCAAAGTGCTCCACCTTGAGCGATGTTCATGTTTTAGAGAAATCCATTAAAAGATCAAGCCTTGGTTAATGCTACGACTCATGGATTGTGCCTTGTATTTTGACCTTCGTTATTACTTCAGAGGCCATGAAGGAATAATAAATGTATTTATATTAGGTTTTGATGGGAGGAGTTATTTTGGGGACCTTTTAGAACATTCTATGGAGAATCATCTACCTTGTGAATATGAATGAGCGTCTTCCCTGAAGCTTGAAGTATGCACCCTTTGCTCAGGTTCTCTAAGCTATATCCTCTGTTTGTTCTCTTTCCTCCAGTTTTCTCCTTGCTTTCTCTTATTATTAGCCCATTTTCCCTTTTTTGCTTCTTCTATTCTCTGCCCACAGGCTTTATAAATACTATATGAGCCGTACTTGCTACCATTTATTTCCAACCAACATTGACACATTCAAGCACAACCCTTTGTATTTTTGTGGCCCAACACATTTTTTGATGATAGTGGTATTTAAATCGTCATTTATGTATTCTTAAAGAAATTATCATGTTTATAATAGTTTTTAGTTGCCCTTCATATAAATATATTCAAAATTACTGTAAAAATTTTCATAATTTTTAGATGAAAAATAAATCAATCATTTAAGTTTTTAATATTATGTATTGTAATAAGATGTTACCCTTAATTATGTATCAGGAGCCTATGCAGGGGTATTTTCTTTTTATTAATAAAGTTGGCACGATTATGCAGCAACATTGGTGATTGGCAGAGATATTAGGCAAACTAACCCCTACAGTACTGATAATTACGGTTAAATCTTTCAGTGAAAAATATTAATTTTCATACATGCCACCCAATTTTTTATATATCCAACACTTAAATCTTATTTTTTACATTTATACAGCTGAATCTTTCATATCATATAAAAAATATCAATATTTTAACCTTGAAAATGTAAAATATACTCTTCCTTGCAAAGGTAAAGTGACATATATAAGAATTTAAGTTTTGATATTCAACATGTGAATATAAAGGAACTTGAGTGGTATGTATGTAAATCTTTCAAAATGATAATGTGACTATTACTCCCAAATTTATTTATGATTAGGATGAGAGAGAGAGAGAGAGAGAGAGAGTTAATATCTTTTAGGGCTCTTAGAAAGTATTAAATAAGACGGGTTTATCAGGGGGGTTATGGAATAGTGAGGGAATAATAAAATGTGAGGGTAATGATATCTGAAAGGGTTGCAAGGCAAAACTTGCTGCTGGACAACAGATTGGCATCGATGGGTATCTATCTCAGCTCAAACAACGAGGGAGCGGATGAAATGGTGGTAGAGATGTCGAAGAGGTTTACCACCTATTTTTGAACAAGTTATAGCCACAAGTGACTTGTACAAGAAATATGATACAATATTCTATAGGTTGAAATAAGAGATAACAATCTCTAAAATGCTTTAACAAAATCAAAAGTTTTCCAAAACAGAAAACAAAACTTATAAATAGCCTCAAAATAGAAAACAGCTAATTAGAAATAATCAAATGGAAAAGATATAAAAAAAACGAGAAAATGTGTTGAAAATGAAAACCGGACCAGTGCAGCTGACTGAGTAATTTTGGAAGCTGTAGGTTCGTGAGATTTTTGTGATCTGGAGCCACCGGACTGGAGATCGCATGACTTCAATGGACACTCCCGCATCAGAGAAAGTATATATACACACACACACACACACAAACAATGGAAGTGATCATCGCCTTTGATAATTCAATGGTTTTCATTTTTTAGATCAGAACGTTAGGTGAGGTGTGATTGATAAATTAAGATAGATTTTTTGAGAGGTGAACTTAGAATTGAGTTCACATTTGAGGGTCTACAACTTGAGAAATATTTACGTGCGGAGAACGCAAGCAGCTCTCCGTGCGTAATCCCCTCCCAATAAGTTTTCAATAACCTCTGCGAAGATTATTTGGGGGTTACTGCAGAGTTATTTCGACGTTATTTGGAGTCAATACCCTATGCGGTTACACTTTTATATTTTCTCTTGTATTATGGTATTGACTCCAAATAACGCCGAAATAACTCCGCAATAACCCCCCCAATAACCTTCGCATATGTTATTTAAAAGTTATTGGGATGGGATGACACACATAAAGCTAGGTGAGTTCTCCATACGTAAATATTTCTCCTACAACCAAGCAATGGTTTGGAATTTCATGGAAACTTTATGCTCTTTCTATAAGTTCATATAGAATAAATTTTATCTCATATGGTTATTACCAAGACCTTGCTTTCGAATTTTACCCATACAATCATAAAAATGCGTGTTTTTTTTAACATGACATTATTCTACTATTAATTTGATTTTTTTCTTTTCAAGCAAAGTAATGTTTCAAATGTACTTCTGCTTATCAAAGATGATCATATATATATTTGCTTTTTAAAAAGTAGTCCTTTTGCTTTTATATTCACCGAGGTCCTATGACTAGACTACCACTTATCAACGAATTGAAGCTCTTTTTTGGTAGCTTGAAATTCCTTTTGGACGTCTCTAAAACTCGTCGCCGCATCACCGAGCATTTGTAGTGTTTCAAGGAATATATCCTCCACCTTCAATATGCTCACAAATATGTTTTAAGGATATAATGCATTATTTGCCATATATTTTGCAAGGGAATGAGGAATAGTATGTTGAAATGTCTGGTGCAATTTCTTTTTGGATAGAGCCCTTATGATATTAAGTTAGAAATTAGCTGTGTTTCATGTACTACATACTCAACATTAAGCTATCATGATGCATAAAATATTGTATGTAAGTGATGAGGAGAAGAGAATATTATGTATGAAGTCTGGATGTAGAATTACAACGATTGCAACGTGTATAACATATACAATGAGTTCAACATTATATTTTTTTAAGGTGTTCGAATGTAATTCTAAATCTGAGCTCTAAACATAATATTTTTTTCGATGAGGGGAACTTGGTTAAATCGAATAATCTCAAAATTCAACTCGAGTTTGAGTATTATTAGCTTGGCATAACACTGACTTGAAAATACATAATTTTGACGAACACCTGCACGAAACTAATTTAGCTGCCGGCCAATTGAAAAATAAATAAAATAATATTAATAAATAAATAAAACATAACCTTCTTGATAGAATATAATTTATCTTAAGAAGATCCGAGAAGCTAAATTACCTAATGCAAAATGGCCCCATCTGCACGATCTTAATTAGTACAAATTTCATAATAATTTCATTAGTAAAACAGTTTAGTAACGACAAGCGCTTGAAAACGATTCTTAGAAGTTGTAATTAATTAATTAATTAATTTTTATTTAGATTGAGCAATGGTATCAGATGAAATTAAGATAAATTTATATTTCCGTGTTTAAGTGCTTTAATTTGCTCTGTTATTTGAATTATTTTACCAAACACCTCTTAAAATGGATCAAGATCTGAACTAAAAGAGGAGAATGAACCAATTTCCAGGGTTATTCTAGACCGAAGACCCGACAAANCAAACACCTCTTAAAATGGATCAAGATCTGAACTAAAAGAGGAGAATGAACCAATTTCCAGGGTTATTCTAGGTTGAAGACCCGACAAAGTTACTGGCCACTATTGACCACCGCCCACAGGTCAACGCCAACCATTGTAGGTCGCCTCTAGCTTCTCGCATGTGGTGAACCTTGTGGAGTAACAATATACATTGCAAAGTAACGAAACACCGTACAGAGAAACGACGTATGTTGCAAAGCAATGAAATACTCTACGGAGTAACATAGTGTCCTAAATACCCTCCAAAGGCATACCTCACATCACCAATAACTCTCTGTAGCAACTGCTCCCAACAATCTTGTGTATGTACATTGTATTTGGAGAAACCTTGTAACCATTTTACGATTGTGGGATAAGGGTTAATATTTATACTCGCAAACATATAGTGGATTATTTTCACAAGATGTCATAAATATAGGAGTTTATATATATATATATATATATAT
>JXCR01075141.1:352017-397046 GCA_002079205.1 Phalaenopsis hybrid cultivar | reverse complement strand
CTCTCTCTCTCTCTCTCTCTCTCTCTCTCTCTCTCTCTCTCTATATATATATATATATATATATAATGCATGTAGATTTCAATTTATTATTTCACAGATATAGCTCTTCGAGCAATCTTGAGGTGGTTCTTAATGGTGAACCTCTGTTTATTGGTGACAAACCCCTTTATTTTTAAGAGGTGGTCTCCAAAATTCAAACAAGTTAAAGAAGATTTATTAAAGTGTTCAATTGAGTAAAATTTTGTAACCTCCCTTTTTGATGTTGGATGGAAGCCGACATCTTTAAAATAAATAGAAACATTGACATTCCCCTCACTAGTAAGAGAATTAGCTTGAATTTTGTGTGAGCGAGCATTCAAATGGCTATTGATTCTGTTTTCCCTCATATTACTACTGTCTTGGTCAAGGGTAAAGAGGTACAACATCAAGTCCTATATGAATGGAAAGTTATTTATGCAATATTTGTCACACATTTATCCATGAACCTCTCTTGCCTCAACCCAAATTCTCTTACTATAAAATGATACCAATTATTCCTCCCTGTCATGAAAGAAGTCATAGTAGTACTATGACTAGTAATCTTTTTTATAGGAGTTAAAGCAAGATAAGGAATGTGGCTTAT
Source organism: Phalaenopsis hybrid cultivar (assembly GCA_002079205.1). Taxonomy (NCBI): domain Eukaryota; kingdom Viridiplantae; phylum Streptophyta; class Magnoliopsida; order Asparagales; family Orchidaceae; genus Phalaenopsis; species Phalaenopsis hybrid cultivar. Next base: position 396,424 of record JXCR01075141.1, on the reverse strand, counting down.
GTTTATAATATGAGACCTTCAGATCCAATTGCTCAAAATCTCAACATGTTTCTTTTCTTAGTAGATAGCAACATATTCTCAAGTAACATTGAAACCCTCCATAAAACAATGGAAGAGCTATCTTGCTCCTCTGCAAACCACATTACTCCACCTTTTAATACAGAAAACTTCAATAAACAGACTCCTTCGCCCTAAAACACATTTTTGACCCTTGATTTGCATGAATTGCTCTGACATTCTCATTGAGACTAAGTTATTTGAATACACATTATCTAATCCTTTGCAATATAAGTATCTTACTATCTTTCCTAATGAATGCAGCCATAATAATTTTTATTCATCTCCTAATAACAAAATCTCATAATAACTTTTATTCAACCATGTGTGAGTTTGACATAGAAGCACATCAGGTCCACATTGAATGTGCATGATGGTTTGGTAGTGGTTAATATGCTCGTAGAGGCCAGTTACCCCTTTTATGTGTATATGTTCGAGAGCTTGAAGCCTAGTAGTATGGGGTGTTGGAGAACCACCTCTGGTAAAGAAGAGGATTCTTGGAAATTGTGGCGAGCGGGAAAGCGATTCCTATTCTACAGAGGGAAATCTTTCCAGGCATCATAGCTTATCGCGAGTGACATCTCCGGGAATGACAAAAAGGTGAGGCGGTGCTAGAAGAGCTACACGAGACAGATGAGTAGAACTTGCAGTATCCATAAGGTTAGCATTTGGTCCAAACATGAGAAAGGTTCCCTCACGGGGAGAGGGCCATATTTGAGTATATTTGAACGACGAGTTTCCTGTCAACTGTTGAACTAGTGGCAAGTGATCACCATTGCATAGCGCTGCTAAGCCTCGAGTAGGAGCTATAGAATCTCCAATGGAGGCTCCTCCATCCTATGTGCACAGTCTTCCAGGGAAGTACCGAAGGTGCCTTCACCTAAAGGGTAACGCCTTCCGGGATGGAAGGATGTGGAGGCTTGATGCCTTAGTTTCGTGATTGCCCTCTGGAATGATGGGTGTTGGAATGGAATGCTTCGTTATTGCTGGTGGTACGTCTGGTGGCCCTGCAATATGCCTTGCAAGTACTTTAGTAGTAGGAATGCTTCATTTTCACAGACGTCGCCAAACTAATGAGTGCTAGAAAATTAACAACATTAGATCAATAGATTGTTGTCTTAGCGTTGCATGAGAATTCAAAACACACTCAGATGAAAGAAACTAACTAGAAGAGCATGAAAAGTTTTTATGTGTAAAACCCGTAAAGGGAAAAACTACGAGGCCTGACCCAGCTAAAGAAATTCACTATAAAATGGAGATTACAAGTACAATTCCTTTTCTCATAGCGTAAAAATGTTACACAATCTTCCGAGTTACAAAGTTGGTGCACGGATGAACTTTTTGCAAGGAATGGACGATGTCTGAGGCAGATCAGAAGTTGTCGGCAAGTGGTTGGCGACAGTGGTTGATGATTGTTGACAAATACATCACTCGATGCTGGACTTCAGCTCATTCTCTAAGCTTCAAGCACTTTTCAGGCTTCAAACTCTCTCCCCCTTTTCAAGAGAGAGGTAGAACTCTATTTATACAGTTTTGATTGCAATTAATGAAGAAATATTAAACATTCTGAACGGATAGCCCGGAGGGATTCTCTATAGTGGACCGTGTTTTATGAATATTTGTATGCCTTAATGATTTTGGATTCGAGTGATCTTAAGCCTGTTGAATTATTCTAATCCAGATGCCCGATTTGACTATAAACTCGCTAGATTCAACATTCGTTTGACCTTCTAAATATGCTCAGGAAATTTCAAAAAACAGTTTAATGGCTTGATCAAAGCTTGGTTTGACTTGGATTGAACTAATATTGGTAAATTAGGTCTGTCTCGTCAAGCCGATCCGTTCGACCATAAATTTTCTAAAATCAAAACTTTGAATGACTCTTAATGAAGTTTAAATATTTATTATCCAAAAGATTGTCTAGATATCTGTATCATACCTCCAGATTCATGTTTAATCTTGATAATTTGTTGTTGACATATAAATAATATATTTTTTATGTCATATCAAATATGTATAAAAATTGTACAACAAAAGTGATGAATTAAGAATCCTATATAATTTGTTACTAGAAATATGTCCCCATCTCTCATAAACGATATTGAAATAATTTATATCGCTGCATTAAAATAGAATAGCATCATTCAAATTTCAAACGTATTGACTTTAGTCTATTTAAAAATTTGTGGAATTGAAAAAAAAAACTCTTAAAATGATGAACAAATTAATATTAAAATAAATGAGTTAATTTCGGATAAAAATTATATTAGATTAATTTTTAATATTTTATAAAGTAGAAAATATTTTATTATGCATATATTTATAAAGTAAATGTGATGTAAAAATTTAAATACATAAAAAATGCGTGAAATAAATGTAAATCCGTTAATTTATTAATATATTGATCCCCTTCCATCTGTCCTTCGNGCCGAAAAGCAGTATTTAAGTCCTGGGCTGCCCACCACCCATAAGGGCTCTTTTGGGAGGTGACAATATGCTTTCAAATATTCCCCCATCACCTCACTCTCTCTCCCCCTAATAAAATCACTCGATCGACACCTTCCAACTCCCACCACAAAACAGCAGATCAGTATGAAGTTCGGAAAGCGGCTGAATCAACAGATTGAAGAAACTCTTCCGGAATGGAGAGACAAGTTCCTCTCCTACAAGCACCTTAAGAAGCTCCTTCGCCTCATCTCCGCCGCGCCGCCCTCCGGAGATACCGCCGAAGCTCCGTTCATCCGCCTCCTTGACGCCGAGATCCACAAGCTCAACTCTTTCTTCGTCGAACAGGAAGAAGATTTTGTAATTAGACAAAAGGTACATTCTTTTTATTTCCCTTCATCGTTCATCTCCAATATTCCCAAATTTCTCCCTTGCTCGGATGGAGGTCAGTTTCTTNGAACAGGAAGAAGATTTTGTAATTAGACAAAAGGTACATTCTTTTTATTTCCCTTCATCGTTCATCTCCAATCTTCCCAAATTTCTCCCTTGCTCGGATGGAGGTCAGTTTCTTCTTCTGCTGCAGGAGTTGCAGGAGAGAATCCAGGAGGCGATGGAGACTCAGGGCGATATGAGTAATATCAGGAAAGATATTGTCAACTTCCATGGCGAGATGGTTCTGCTCGAGAATTACAGCAACGTTAACTATACAGGTTCTTTTTCTTACTCCAAGCTCGCTTCTTTGAGAAAGATTTAACGGTTTCTGTATTTGGATTGTAGTTCTGTAAAAAAATCAAAATTTTATTTTGAAGTACGATATGGTCAATGTGAGGATTTTTGTTACCATGGGTGGACNCTCCAAGCTCGCTTCTTTGAGAAAGATTTAACGGTTTCTGTATTTGGATTGTAGTTCAGTAAAAAAATCAAATTTTTATTTTGAAGTACGATATGGTCAATGTGAGGATTTTTGAATTCCAAGTCAGCGGGGCAATTTGCCCTCCCCTCAAATTCAAATTTTTAAATATATGGGAGAAAATTTTGATGAAATATCAATTTTACCTCACCTGAAATATTAATTTGGTTCCTGTCTCTTACAACAGCTTATGCTTTCAGTTCAAGAAAGATTTGACAGAATAGTGTAAGAGACTCAAACAAATCCTTACTGATTGGTTACAGGGCTTGCAAAAATCTTGAAGAAGTATGACAAGCGCACAGGTGCTCTGTTGCGGCTGCCATTCATAGAGAAGGTGCTAAAGCAGCCATTTTTCACTACTGAGCTGGTTTCCAAGCTGGTGAAGGACTGCGAGAGCATGATGGAAGCTCTTTTTCCAGAGAGGGAGGAGATGGCGAGGGTGGAGAGGAAGGCGGCAGGGGCAGCGGAGCAGAGAATTTTTCGTAACGCCATTGCTGCGCTGGCCACCATGAAGGAGCTGAGGAAGGGAAGCTCTACCTATGGTCGCTTCTCTCTACCGCCCATTGAGTCACCCGAGGCTGATATCTTGCAGACATTGCAGCCACCATCGCCCATCTCAATCCAATAGTGATGAGCTGCAGCTGCTGCTGCTGCTGAGTATGATAAAGGAATGATTACTGTTTCTGGTTTTTTGTTAGTTAGGATGACAGATTAATTATGCTACTTTTATATGAAAAATTATAGGAGNTCTACCGCCCATTGAGTCGCCCGAGGCTGATATCTTGCAGACATTGCAGCCACCATCGCCCATCTCAATCCAGTAGTGATGAGCTGCAGCTGCTGCTGAGTATGATAAAGGAATGATTACTGTTTTTGGTTTTTTGTTAGTTAGGATGACAGATTAATTATGCTACTTTTATATGAAAAATTATAGGATAAGATTTGTTTGCAGTTGCAGTGCTGAATGAATACTGGTTTCTGTGTTTCTTCTGAAAGTGCTGTTCTGTGATGAAGCAGAGAATACAAACAATGCTCTTTTAATTTTTGGTTCTTTGCTGCTTTAACTTCNGATGAAGCAGAGAATACAAACAATGCTCTTTTAATTTTTGGTTCTTTGCTGCTTTAACTTCTTTTTTTTTTTGCTTNTGCAGTTGCAGTGCTGAATGAATACTGGTTTCTGTGTTTCTTCTGAAAGTGCTGTTCTGTGATGAAGCAGAGGATACAAACAATGCTCTTTTAATTTTTGGTTCTTTGCTGCTTTAACTTCTTTTTTTTTTTTTTGCTACCTTTCCTTTTATTTATTTTATTTGTATGATAAGTTCCCTTTATGAGTTCATAATTTAGGGAATTTTGAGCATTTATAAACCGATGCTTTGACTCCAAAATTATTTTCTGCAAAGTGATTTTTTTTTTTGGGAACAAAACGCTATGTATTTATTTTTCTATCTATATATTTATTTTGGAGATTTATATGCATACCACACAATTGTTAAGTATTCACATATTATGTATTTTCTTAAGCTTTAATGCTTTTCTATTAGATCTCCTCTATGTTGGGATGGAAACTAGGGCATTAATCAATTAACAATCAAAACCACACCACTGGAAAAATGATCACACCGATTTGAAAAATATGGGACAAAATATCGAACAAAAACGGCAATCCGATAAAGCACACTAAGATTTAACGTAGAAAAAATCGAGGACGAGAAAAAAATACGGAGCCACGNCTTCTTTTTTTTTTTTTGCTACCTTTCCTTTTATTTATTTTATTTGTATGATAAGTTCCCTTTATGAGTTCAATTATTTTCTGCAAAGTGATTTTTTTTTGGGTACAAAACGCTATGTATTTATTTTTCTATCTTTATTTTTATTTTGGAGATTTATATGCATACCACACAATTGTTATGTATTCACATATTATGTGTTTTCTTAAGCCTTAATGCTTTCTATTAGATCTCCTCTATGTTGGGATGGAAACTAGGGCTTTAATCAATTAACAATCAAAACCACACCACGGGAAAAATGATCACACCGATTTGAAAAATATGGGACAAAATATCGAATAAAAATGGTAAACCCATAAAGCACAATAAGATTTAATGTAGAAAAAATCGAAAACGAGAAAAAAATACGGAGCCACGCCATACCAAAAAATCATTATGAAAAGGAGAAAGTATTGAATGCACCACTTAAGATTTTTCTCTCTACACAACTGGAACTTATAACAATTCTAGACACTCCTCTCTCGATCACACAAGAGAAATCACTGAAATCCTCCTCATTGATTCTTTTCTGCTCCACACCAAAGCCACGTTTAGAAAAATACCACACGTGATAGAGAGATGTCGCTCTGAATCAAGGGATTTAAGTCTTGTAATGTAGAAATCATCTAGGCGCAACCACACTGACACCCATTGTATTTTTATTGCACGACTGGCTCCACAACTTAAACGAACAAAACACCGGCGTAGCTATGCTTTGGTTGCGACATAGTTACGCCGCCCAGTAATGTCCTAGCTAGCGTAACTACGCAGTTATGACATATGTATGTCGTCTCTTTCCTACTAATTCACGCTTTTAGATGCTCATTCTAGCTCTACTTTTCAACAATCTTCTACTTGGAGACTGATAGCACCAAAATCTTATCCTCTAGATCTGTATCTTCATATATATCATATTCATAGTAACATACAATATTGTGAGTCACCTCAGCTCTCAACCTTCCTGGACTCCAGCTGAAGCTAATCATAGCTTGAGTTTTTCAATAGTCACTACATTGGTCAACATATCTAGAAGATTATGATATGTATGTATATTTTCCAAGAATAGTGCTCATCTTCTAGGAGATAGTGTATGAAGTAATTCCTCAGCTGAATATGATTTGTCATAGCATGAAAAACGGTGTTCTTAACAAAATGAATACACTCATACTGCCACTACGAAGCTTTTCAATTTCCTGCTTTTCAAATTATGCTATAAGGCCCTGTAGCCAAATTATAGTCTTGCTAGCATCAGTGATAGTAATTCATTCTACTTCCATATTTGAAAACCAAACTCACCGCTATGTTCCCCAAAATAAAAGCATACCATATTGTACTTCTTCTATCATCTAAATCTTCCATCAGATCTAAATATACAAATTATTGTAGACTTATCCTGCACTTTCAAAGTAAAATGTCATGTTGAGTGTTTCCCTTCAAATAGCTAGAATCTATTTCACCACCTTTCAATATTGTCTGCTTAGATTGCACATGAATATGTTAATCACTACATATACAATATATGGTCTCGTACAAATGATAAATTGCATCAGACTTCCAATTACTAAAGCATATGAAATTCTCTTCATCTATGCTAGCTCTGCTTTAGACTTAAGCAATAGTTCCTTTGACAGCGTAAAGTGACTTTCTAAGGGGGTGAAAAATGGTTTTGCCTCGTTCATGTTAAAAATCTCTATGATCTTCTCAACATAATTTGCTTGAGAAAACTTCCTTGCACCTGCATTATTGTCCCTGTTGATTCTCATCCCGAGCATCTTCTTGGTTGAAACTAAATTCTTGATCTCAAATTTCTTTGAAAATTGTTAGTTCAAGTTCCTAATTTTCTTCATATCTACTTCTGCAATCACTATGTCATTCACATACACAAGGAGTAAGATATAATAATTATCAATTTTTTATGAAGAAATAATAGTCTGCCTGGCACTCATTGTACCCACCATCTGACATGAACATGTTAAATCTCATTTGCCACTTTCTCGGGGCATGCTAGCCATAAGGGTTTTTCTTCAACCTGTAAACCAAGTTTTTTTTCCTCTGAAATTTCATAACCCTACGGTTGCACCACTTCCAAATCTCCATGTTAAAAATTTATCTTTACATATATCTGCTCTAGATGTAGATCATTCCATGCTACTAAGCTCAGCAGAACTCTAATAATTATCATCTTCAAAAGAAGAGAAAAATCTTAGTGTAGTTCACTCCTTTTGTTGAAACTCCTTCACAACAAACCTTAGCTTATAACATCTACTACCATCTGACTCCTTTCTCAGCCTATAGACCCACCTATTGTATAGTGTTCTTTTGCCACTCAGTAATACTATCAAACCTCATATTTGATTTGGCATCAAAGAATTCATCTCATCATTCATGACAAGCTTCCACTCTTTCAATTTTTCAACCTGAGTGACCACCACATAATACTCTAATTCACCACCATTTGTTAAAAACAAATGCTACAAAAAAGGATAATACCTCTATGTTGTTCTTAAGATTTTATTATACCTCTTGACTTCAGTGGTAGGTGATTGAAAAACTTTCAGTGCTTCATCTAATTGAGCACTTATTTTATCTCTACCGTATTGATCACTAATATCTTTTATCGCAACATATTTGGACTCTTTAGAAATAAGTGACGAAGAATCTTGAGTTCTGCTCATGTTCTTATACATCTCTATTTCATGAAATTTAACATCCAAGCTCCTAATACATTTCTGATTCTAATAGTCCCAAAATTTGTATTCAAATGCATTTGAGTTATATTTAATGAAAGTATACTTGACAGATTTTGAATCAAGTTTATTCCTGAACTTTGCTGCAACATGTATATATGCAGGAAACCAAATAACTTTAAGTTAGCTAGATTTAACCTTTTTTTCACTCCAAGCTTCTTCAGGTAAGCATTTCTTCAAAGGTACTGACAGACAACGATTTATCGGATAAACTATAATGTTAACTAGTTTTGCCCAAAATTGCCTTGATAAGCTTGTATGAAACCTCATTCTTTTGGCACACTCCTTGATGGTTCTATTCATTCACTAAACCATATCATTTGTTGTGGTTTTATTGGAACTGTGAACTCATAACTAATCCTTCTGCAGCACATAAATTACTGATCCTCTGATCACGATACTCACCCCATTATCTGATTTGAGACACTTCAACCTCAAGTCTGTCTCATTTTCTATCATAGCCTTTCACTTCTTAACACTTTAAATGCATCAGATTTATTCTTTAAGAAATAAACACATGCATTTTTAGTGTGATCATTGATTAAGTTGACAAAGTATTGGGAACCTCTAAAGGAATGGACAGGAGTAGAACCCCTTATCAGTATGGGCTAACTTTGACTTCTTTGAATTAACCATTGATTTCTTCAATGTTTTCCCGAGCCATCACCATTGCTACCTTGGTCACCTTTCATATATCACCTGTGACAATAAACACGTACCCTGACTTTGTCAGCTAGCTCACCGAGATTAGATTTTTTATTATACTTGGAACCTGTCTTACTTCATTAAGCATTAAGATTGTTCCATTAGATAACATAATAACAACATCATCCTTTTTGACGATATTGCATATCTTGTTATCTATCAAATAAATGTTTTATATATCACTTTCAATATAGCTCATCAAGATTGTTCCGCCTCCCTCTTTGATTGTGAAAAGTCGCGATCTTTCACTATTTTACGATAACAGTTGCTCCCAGCTCCAGGATCGCGAAACGATGTCTCCTTTAAGTTGCGAACAGAAGAGCTCTCCTTAAAGTTTTCTGAAGTCACAATTTTGGTATTCTTTTTTGGGTTTCCTCGGGATAGAAGAGAAGTGCAAGAAGTAGTTCCTTGCGGTGAAGGAAGAAGAAAGGAGAGGAAGATTGTTCTCCTTTGGCTTCTCCTTGGTGGCTTGTGGCTGAAGAAAAATTGGGTTTATTTATCTTATAAGTTTATTTTCTTAGGTGTATCTCGGTGTAGAATTTCTTCTGTGTATCTCAGTGTAGAAAGAGAAGAAGAGAGAGCAACAAAGTGAGAGATTCCTCTTGAAAGTTGATGTGATCGATTGATGTAAATTCTTCAATTAGTAAATCCACTGTAACTCCGTGGACGTAAGCAATTTGTCGAACCACGTAAATCTGTGTGTTCTTTTGTGGTGTGAAAATTTTCTTGTTCTATTTTTTCACTTCGTCGTTGATCGTTCTCGTATTTGATTTATATATATACCACAACAACTGGTATATCTCTCGCGACACCTCTCCCCTACTGCTTAGCTCTCCTAGGTGATTTTTCGTACTCGACTTTTCAACACTATCATATAAAATTACAAGATTTTACTAATGATTGGCCTTTGCCAAACACAAGTTTCTATTGTTTCTCTTCTCATTTCCTCCTAGTTACCTTCATGTTAGGTGTGCTGCAAAATTCGTGACAGTAAAGTGAAAATTTTATATTCTAGTTTTGCATAAAATTTTTTACAAATGTAAATAAAAGAGAGACATACGGAAAACACACAAGCGTTTTTACATCAATCATTAAATATATTGATTGAAATTATAAAAGCTCACATTTCTCTTTAATTAAAAACAATAGAACTACAAAGTAATGTATTTAACAATAGCTCAAATCTCTATGAATACGGTGTAAGTAATGGAGTTAAGAACAGGGGTTGAAAGACAAGTATCAAAATAATAGTGTTCAAGTGACAATAGTTGAAGAATGGAGATCAGGCGAAACGATCACACAAAGGTGATCTAATGATGATAATTCTCAATGATTATTGTTTGTACCAGACATCAGACATATCTAAAGTTCCTTAGATCACTATGTCTTCTCCACGCCCAAGTCTTCCTCTCGCCGATGNATGTAAAGTCTGATTCCGTCACCATCAATATTAAATTATTAATAGAAAAAATTCAAATTATTATATTTTTATGAAAAAAAAAAAGAAGAAATGCTTACGTTTGGACTGGCCTTCTTGGTCTGCTTTCCTACTGTTCATGGGTCAAATCAATTTTCCTTANAGTTTCGCTGCAGGATATTCTAAAATGAGCCGCATCAGCTTAAAGTGGGTGGGACTTTGGGAGCTATAAGCTATCCTTGACCAGGACTGGCTTATTTTTTTTCTACTAATGTAGGTATTTATTAGTGAAATTAAAATTTTAAATGAAATAATTTGGGTTAGAAAACTTTATATAAATTATTATTGCGTGCAAAAAAATTCACTGCAATAGAGTAGTGACGAAAATTCAGTATACACACATATAAGAAAAGGAGATATTAGAATTTTTACGTGAGAACATCATTATAGGAAAAAGGAATACTATAGGGTCTAGCCCAGTCAAAATAGTCCACTCTATGTTTGTAAGTACAGGGGTATGTCATTCTATCAGGATATGGAGAACAGGGTTATAGTCTAAAGCCATAATTGTTTTTATATAACTAAAAAAAAGTGCTAGAAAAAAAGGAATATCCAAAGCACTTCTGAATTGGAGTTCTCTCGTCGATGCGCTTGAATTGATTATAAATATATCAATTTTGGTGTTCATTTGACCATTCAATTTACGATCGAAAACATTCGATTGTGCTTCAATGTCTTGATCTGGGTTTGATTGCAGTTGGAATGAATAAATTCTATAGCCATTGTGGTTGTCTTGTTGATATACTCAATTTAATTATAAGTTTGAGGAATAGAAGCTTGGATGATGATGAATTTGTATTTGAAATATTTTCTCGTCAAAATATATCGAGATTCGTGTCCAATGATAAAAATTTATTAACGAAGTTTTTTGAAAAATAATGTTAAATAAGAAAATTTTGTATTGCATTTCATCTCTATATTTATTTATTATTTATTATTTATTTTTTTGGACGTGAAGCGATGGAAAATTATTATATGTAAAGTCTGATTCCGTCACCATCAATATTAAATTATTAATAGAAAAAATTAAAATTATTATATTTTTATGAAAAAAAAAAAAGAAGAAATGCTTACGCTTGGACTGGCCTTCTTGGTCTGCTTTCCTACTGTTCATGGGTCAAATCAATTTTCCTTTNGCTGTTCAATCTCAGAAACTTTATTTCCACCAGTTTAATAAAATGTCATTTTAGTTGAAAGGCAGCAACATAATGAAAAGAATAAAGGAATATCCAAAGCACTTTTGAATTGGTAGTTCAGTTTCGCTGCAGGATATTCTAAAATGAGCCGCATCAGCTTAAAGTGGGTGGGACTTTGGGATCTATAAGCTTTTCTTGACCAAGATTGGCTTATTTTTTTTCTACTAATGTAGGTATTTATTAGTGAAATTAAAATTTTAAGTGAAATAATTTGGGTTAGAAAAATTTATATAAATTATTATTGCGTGCAAAAAAATTCACTGCAATAGAGTAGTGACGAAAATTCAGTATACACACATATAAGAAAAGGAGACATTAGAATTTTTACGTGAGAACATCATTAAAGCAAAAAGGAATATTATAGGGTCTAGCCCAGTCAAAGTAATCCTCTCTATGTTTGTAAATACAGAGGTATGTCATTCTATCACGATATGGAGATCAGGGTTATAATCTTATACTGAAAACCATAATTGTTTTTATATAACTAAAAAAAAGTGCTAGAAAAAAAGGAATATCCAAAGCACTTCTGAATTGGAGTTCTCTCGTCGAAGCGCTTGACTTGATCATAAATATATCAATTTTGGTGTTCATTTGATCATTCAATTTACGATCCAAAACATTCGATTGTGTTTCAACGTCTTGATCTGGGTTTGATTGCAGTTGGATTGAACAAATTCTATAGTCATTGTGGTTGTCTTGTTGAGATACTCAATTTAATTATAAGTTTGAGGAATAGAAGCTTGGATGATGATGAATTTGTATTTGAAGTATTTTTTCGTCAAAATATATCGAGATTCATGTCCAATGATAAAAATTTACTAACGCGAAGTTTTTTGAAAAATAATGTTAAATATGAAAATTTTGTATTGCATTCATCTCTATACTTATTTATTATTTATTATTTATTATTTTTTGGACGTGAAGCGATGAGAAAATTTTTATATGTAAAGTCTGATTCCGTCACCATCAATATTAAATTATTAATAGAAAAAATTCAAATTATTATATTTTTATAAAAAAAAAGAAAATAGAAATGCTTACGTTCGGACTGGCCTTCTTGGTCTGCTTTCCTACTGTTCATGGGTCAAATCAATTTTCCTTTCNTGACAATTGTTTATTGGGCTCAAATTGCAAATTATGTAGGATTGGGCCGTGGCTTGACGAAAATCGAGAACTGCAGGGCTTGGAGTGATTTTCTTTGATGCTCTCATTGAATTTCTCTCATCGTGTAAACAGAAAATGTGAAAGCGCTGATCTCCATGAGATCTGATGGTTTAGAAGGAATGGGGTACATCAAGGGATGGCCAACCGGGAAAAACTCAACGGCCCCCATTATATGACTAGATGTAATAAATAAAAGGCCCACCAAGTCATAAAGGCAAGTAAGTGACATGAACCCAAGCGGCTCCAGAAACGAGGCAAAGGATAGTCAGAGCCTATTACCATGACGAAACCGAATCAAGGGGAGCTAATCACTCGAATCTTGCGGTTATACTGGAGACATCCAACAATCCCTTAAATATTTCAAGAGCCAATATTATCAAGTTATAGTCATCTCTCAGAATCTCTTCGCCAAACAATAGATACCTATTAGATTATGATGATTCATTCTCTGCCCGATTTCCTAGCATTACTCTGTCAACATGAACCTCTCACTAGGGATTGTCAATCAATGGCCAAACTAGATTGATCAATCGATGAAGCTGAGCAGATCGAATTAGCCCTAACGACCCCAAACCATTCAAGACCCATGGCAATGATTCTATCTAGCCAATCGGACCGACCTCGCCAAGCATAGGCTCCGCAAGCCCACCCAGCCGAGTTAGAGTGCAACTGAGTCCTAGGCCGACTTCTGTGAAATACTTACTAAAGCATGGTACTAGCATAATTTCATCACATTGTATTTCATCCCTAATAAACAGAAAAATCATTTCAGTAATAAACCATTGCTAATTATTATAGGTCCAAACACGCCTAATGAAGATAAAAATACAAAAATTCTAAATTAAGCTAAGAGAATTGATGTTGGCAGTGACAAACACACCTATTAATAGGATTCATCAGCTGCATTTAAATTAGATTTAGGGCCCATTTGGGGCAGCTTATTAGGTGCGCTGGCGTTTTGAAAATACACCTGATCTGTTTGGGCAAACTGTATTTTGGCAGCTTATGCATTTTCAAAACACTGAAAACAGTTTTTTCACACCGCACCTAGATAGCTGCGGTGGCAGCTTTCTGGCATCGGTCTAACTTTTCCAAAAAAATAAAAATTTATAAAAGTCACCGCACCTAGCTTATCATCTAATTATTTTTAATCAACTTATCAACAGATTATTCAATAAGCTGAAGCTAACCCAAGCAAAATCTTAAAAGTCCGAATTTTGACTTCCTGTCATGTTAAATCTCGATTTACTAAATCCAACAAAAAAATCAAATTTAATAAATCCGGATTTACTTAATATCTACTAACATTAAATCCTTCCTACAAGCCAAACACCCCTTCAGGGTGGACAATTGCCTCAAAATTTAAGACTAGTGTTATGTACAAGCAAACAGTACCTATACCAATAATTCTAACATTGTACCCCAAATAAAGTAAAATATTCATATTAGTCCCCAAATTAGACAACAAGCGATACTTTTCTAAAAAAGTAATAATAAATAGAAAAACAAATGGANAAGTAAAATATTCATATTAGTCCCCAAATTAGACAACAAGCGAATACTTTTCTAAAAAAGTAATAATAAATAGAAAAACAAATGGGNGCATCACTGTTCGTGTTTGGTTCATTTAACTAACCGAACGAAAAATATTTGTTCACGTTCGTCTCGTCTACTCATCGAACAAATCGAACACAAACTCATTGACGAATCGAACACGAACTGTTCGCGAACAACAAGCTTTTTTGACAGCCCTACCTATTACCATGACGAAACCGAATCAAGGGGAGATAATCACTCGAATCTTGCGGTTATATTGGAGACATCCAACAATCCCCAAATATTTTCAAGAGCCAATATCATCAAGTTATAGTCAGCTCTCAGGATCTCTTCGTCAAAGAATAGATATCCATTTGATTATTGTGATTCATTCTCTGTCTGATTTCCTAGCATTACTCTGTCAACATGAATCTCTCACTAGAGATTGTCAGTCAATAGCCAAACTAGATTGATCAATCCATGAAGTTGGGCCAATCGAATTAGCCCTAACGATCCCATGACAATGATTCTATCTAGCCAATCGGACCGACCTCGCCATGCATAGGCTCCGCAAGCCCAGCAAGCCGAATTAGAGTGCAACTGAGTCCTCGCCAAGCATGGTACTAGCATAATTTCATCACATTATATTTTATCCCTAATAAATAGAAAAATCATTTCATGAACGAAGGATTATATATTATTTTCATTACTGCTCATTCAAACATGGATTCAGACTACTCATGGCATCTTTTAATTAGGCTTGTTGAGATGTACAGCTCAACCGTAATAATTTCATTCAAATGAGAGCTCGAACGGTTCTAAATTTGGTCCCAAGAACTTCGAGTTTTTAAAATATAACGTGATTTATAATTGTAGTCACAACACAAACGGAACAACGATAAACCTCTTTTAAAACAACAAAATAAACCATTGCCAAACACACCTAATGAAGATAAAAATACAAAAATTGTAAATTAAGCTAAGTGAATTGATGTTGGTAGTGACAAACAGCTGCATTTAAATTAGATTTAGGGTCCGTTTTGGACAGCTTATTTGGTGCGCTGACATTTTGAAAATGCACTTGATCTGTTTGGGTAAACTATATTTTGGCAGCTTATGCGTTTTCAAAATGCTGAAAACAGTTTTTTCACACCGCACCTGGATAGTTGCGGTGACAGCTTTCTGGCATCGGTCTGAATTTTCCAAAAAAATAAAAAATTATAATAGTCATCGCACCTAGCTTATCATCTGATTATTTTTAATCAGTTTATTAACAGATTATTCAATAAGCTGAAGCTGACCCAAACAGACTCTTAAAAGTCCGAACTTTGACTTCCGGTCCTGTTAAATCCCGATTTACTAAATCCAACAAAAAAAATCAAATTTAATAAATCCGGATTTACTTAATATCTACTAACATTAAATCCTTCCTACAAGCCAAACACCCCTTCAGGGTGGACAATTGCCTCAAAATTTAAGACTAGTGTTATGTACAAGCAAACAGTACCTATACCAATAATTCTAACATTGTACCCCAAATAAAGTAAAATATTCATATTAGTCCCCAAATTAGACAACAAGCGATACTTTTCTAAAAAAGTAATAATAAATAGAAAAACAAATGGACTCCCTACGTAGAATCACAGACCAATAATATATGAAGAGTCATAAAAGTTTGGCTTATGGACTTCATCATAAAGCAGAGTGAAAGAAGAAATGTTGTTTTCTAGTCCAGATCAAGGAACTCCATTCTTTTTCGCATAGAGCCTTTCAAATCTGTGGCATCCCTCTCTGCTTTCTGTGCCTGTGAAGATCAATGTCACAGATGCTGGAAATTCGATGTATAGTTCTAAGTATGCAACAGATTCATTAAAAATTTGAAAGGAAATTTACATACATACCGCACAATTATTATGTGTTTATATACCTAACAACTACAGTTTGATATTTACATTTATAATATCTTGGCGTCATAAACCTATGCATGAAAAAGCTTTCTTTTATTTTTCTTGAAAACTAGTGATGGTGATGATTTTTATGTGATGTTAAATCATTAAGCGGTATGCATGTAAATATGAATGTTTTGGTGTTAGATATGTAAATACATAGGAATTATAAAGATGGAGGCGGTGATGTGTTGTCGGAACTGCGTTAACGGCTAAGTTATGAACATAAATATTAAAATTTAGGTGCTAGATATCCAAATACAAAAGAATTGTGTGGTATGCAAATATCCTAAAATAAGTATATGAAAAAGCTGTCCCAAATGAACCCCCAAACTTTGTCAATATTCCATGTAAATTCCAAATTTGAGCAATATAATCCCAGATAAAAATAGTAAAAAATGCAGAGATTAAGAAAAAGAGAGATTAAGGAGCAGAACAGAGTTCATAAATATAACTGGAATGAATACAGGAATGTTACCTTTCTTATCTCTGCAGGTGAAACATGTATCATGTGCGGAGGGAGCTCATCTCTCTCAATATCCTATCAAGCTCAGAAACAACATTCATCACAAAGGTACGCAGAGGAAGAAGAAGCAACAAAAATGCTATGAGGCATAATGGATCAATACCAGCTCTCCAATCAAAACTACGTTCTCCCCACGAATCACATACAGACCCAGAGAAATATCACAATAAAGATCTCCAACAATCACTCTCTCGCAGGCCCCTTCCAGAACAGCATTTGCTTTGCAGAAAATTGATTTTGATAGTTAAAATTTGAAAAAAAAAAAAATCAAATCAAATGCAGAGGAAGCAGCAATAGAAAGATACCAAACTGATCAAAAGATCGAAGAATGCCGAGTAACTTTCTTCCATCTCGTAATACGACGAGGAGTTTCTCTGACAAAATGTAATATTCAATGTTTAAGTTGATTCAATGTTGTTTAAGGAGAAAGTGCAAACTGCCAATGGAATGTACTGCTTTTGTTGTTTTAAAACATATATTTTGGATTAAAGAGGAAAAAGCAAAAGAATGACACACATGCATGCATGCAATCATTTGGTAATATTGATTGGATCGATCCCGATTGCTAAAGATGGTGATTGTTATTTTAAAATGCAGGTAATTCTAAATGAGTCGGGATTAAAGACATAGGCCTGTGATGATATATTACATATATTGAACTAATTGGATTGGCAAAATATAAAGATAGAAGAGAAAATTATCAAAATGGTCCTTTGATTATTTACAGTGTCATTTTAGTTGAATTATCTATGAAAGTGTTAAATTAGTCTTCAGGCTGAGGATTGTTTCAACCCCTTATTAAAGAAGTTTGGGGACTAAATTTGTACTTTTATAAACTTTGATATTAAAATAACCCCCAGTAAAGGGTCAGGAGATCACAATGGCATTCCTCCATTGATAAAATGTGTAACTTATATTTCACATGCTTGAAAAATTATTAGATTGTGATGAAACCTCATAAAAATCTATTTACATGCAATTTCAAAATTATAGATTATAATTAGCTATGTGAACTTGAGTTTGAAGACTAGATGAATTTATTAGATTGTGATGAAACCTCATAAAAATCTATTTACATGCAATTTCAAAATTATAGATTATAATTAGCTATGTGAACTTGAGTTTGAAGACTAGATGAATTTATTAGATTGTGATGAAACCTCATAAAAATCTATTTACATGCAATTTCAAAATTATAGATTATAATTAGCTATGTGAACTTGAGTTTGAAGACTAGATGAATTTATTAGATTGTGATGAAACCTCATAAAAATCTATTTACATGCAATTTCAAAATTATAGATTATAATTAGCTATGTGAACTTGAGTTTGAAGACTAGATGAATTTATTAGATTGTGATGAAACCTCATAAAAATCTATTTACATGCAATTTCAAAATTATAGATTATAATTAGCTATGTGAACTTGAGTTTGAAGACTAGATGAATTTATTAGATTGTGATGAAACCTCATAAAAATCTATTTACATGCAATTTCAAAATTATAGATTATAATTAGCTATGTGAACTTGAGTTTGAAGACTAGATGAATCAATAGTAATACATGTTCAATTAACAATATGTAATAGAATAAAAAGCAATACGGTTAATCAAGATCTATCCTAATAAGAAATAATTATTAAACAAAGTTCGTACGGTTCTATGATGATCTACAAGGACATCATGCATAGAAAAAAAAAATAATGTAAAATCAAAGGGGCATTTACATACATAACATGCAATTTAATAGAAATTTGTGCCAAAAAAACACTCATTTCATTGATGATGAGCTTCTATAGAGCCTTACAAGTTATAACATTTACAAATAAAACCCTAGACTTCATTCATTTACAAATAAGACCCTACATTCATACAAATTTCAAGGCTCCTCAAGATGAGCAAAAGATATTCACTAAGCCCATCTTGTCACATAATCTAGACAAATTTAATGAACAAAATACTTTGGTGAGGCAGTCAGCCACTTCCTCTCCATTGGCTACATGACATAACTCCAGTAGTCTGTTATTCAACTTTTCCTTGATGAAAACCTATCAATGTCCTCATGTTTGGATCTATCAAGTTGCATCAGGTTGTTAGCAATGCTTATTGCCAACTTGTTGTCACACCACAACTTCATTTGAGTTCCCTGGTCAACTTTGAGTTCAACTAACAAAGCTTTCAACCACATCATCTCAGCAACTCCTAATGCCAAGGCCTTAAATTCTGTCTATGTTGTTGATCTTGCTACAACTAATTGTTTCTTGTTCTTCCACAAGATCAAGTTGCCAACAACAAACATCCAGTACCCTGATGTGAATCGTCTGTCATTAGCACAACTTGCCGAGACAAAATCACAAAAACCCTCAATATATACATGCTCATTCTTCGTGAATATCAACCATTTCTCTCATGCACTCTTCAGACACGTTGAGACTCTGTTACATTGTATCTATATGGCCCTTTCTTTGATCATGACGGCTCACCACAATTATTTTAAAAGAAATATCATGTTGAGTGTGGCATAGATAGATCAGGCGACAAACCAGCCTCTGGTATCTCTCACGATCAACCGATTCACCTACCTTCATATTGAACTTGACCTTCTGATCAATTGGAGAGGTTGCAGGATTGCACTCCCGTATACCTATCTCTATGAGAATATCCAGTGCGTACTTTCTCTGGAATTGAACAATCCCCTCAGATCCATGGGTCACTTCAATCCAAAGAAATTATCTGAGTTGTCCCAGATCCTGTACCTCAAATTGCTTCATCAATCTTCCCTTTAGTTGAGCAATCTCTGTCTCATCATCACCAATGATAATTATGTCATCCACATACACAACAAGTATGGTTGTGTGATATTCATGTTGTCGATAAAAACCGTACGGTCAGCATTGATCTACCAATATCCCATGCCAACCATTGCTATTCTAAACTTGTCAAACCAGGCTTGAGTAGATTTTTTCAAGTCATACAATGACTTCCTAAGCCAACAAACTTGCCCACTGTCTGAGATGTATTGAATATTGGTGGTATCTCCATATATACCTCCTCCAGTAGCTACCCATGAAGAAAAGCATTCTTCACATTCAATTGATAAAGTCTCCATCCACCATACACTGTCAAGGAAGTCAGTGTCCTCACCGTGCTCATCTTTGTGACTGGTGCAAAGTTTTCAATCATAATAAATATCATACGTCTGACTGCACTCTTTTGCCGCTAATTGTGTTTTGTACCTCTTCACCTTCCCTTATGGAGTCTGTTTTACCGAGAAGATCTTATTGCATCCAACCGTCTTCTTTCTAGTTGATAATGGTACAATCTCCCAAGTTCGATTTTTATCAAGAGCTCCAAGCTCTTCATGCATCGCCGCTTTACACTTGGGATTATCTGTAGTAACCGGCCAGCATTTGGGCATAGAGACAGAGTCCAATGATGCAATGAATGCTCAATGCAAAGGTGAGATATTATAATAAAAAATAAAGTTCGCAATGTTAAGTTCTCACCCAAAATGATCAGAAGAATGTCCTGCATTGTTGTGGGAGGCCTTTCTTAACGTTGGGGGGTTAGGAGTGGATGAAGAAATAATATAATANATTTTCATTTCCTTTTATTTTCGATCATGATAGTTTTAGATGCAAGAGAAAATGTCTAATAAATATTAAGTAATGACAAGGGAGGTAAGAAAATAATAAAAAAAGTATGACATAGATGTAACTTAGATTAAAAAATATTTTAATTAATGCTTTACCATCACATCATTTATGTCATTATTTTAAAATTTAAATTAAAATTTAAAAGAGTCATTAATTCATTTTCTTAAAAAATTAACTTTATTTATATATATATATATATATATTTTAAATTATTTGCTTAATATTAAATCAATTAATGAGTTTGGAGCCTTTGTAGTATAGCTAATAATTAATTTTAGTTTTATTATTATTTTAAAGCGTTTATAATGCATTAATCTTTGTAAGTTAAAATCTCATAAAAAGATAGAATCTTGAGGATNATTTTCATTTCCTTTTATTTTCGATCATGATAGTTTTAGATGCAAGAGAAAATGTCTAATAAATATTAAGTATGACAAGGGGGGTAAGAAAATAATAAAAAAATTATGATATAGATGTAACTTAGATTAAAAAATATTTTAATTAATGCTTTACCATCACATCATTTATGTCATTATTTTAAAATTTAAATTTAAATTTAAAAGAGTCATTAATTCATTTTCTTAAAAGATTAACTTCCTTTATATATATATATATTTTAAATTATTTGCTTAATATTAAATCACTTAATGAGTTTGGAGCCTTTGTAGTATAGCTAATAATTAATTTTAGTTTTATTATTTTTTTAAAGTGTTTATAATGCATTAACCTTTGTAAGTTAAAATCTCATAAAAAGATAGAATCTTGAGGAATTTTTTTTTTCCAATATAGTTTTCGAATTTGAAGCATCCAAGTAAGCCCTATTGCATTTGTGCATTGCGTTTAGTCTTATTTAAATTAGTTGAAAAATATATTGAGATAAAAATAGCAAAAATTGGCCAATATCAAGTTCAAAAGGAATTTGACAATTGTTTATTGGGCTCAAATTGCAAATTATGTAGGATTGGGCCGTGGCTTGACGAAAATCGAGAACTACACGGCTTGGGAGTGATTTTCTTTGATGCTCTCATTAAATTTCTCTCATCGTGTAAACAGAAAATGTGCAAGCGCTGATCTCCATAAGATCTGATGGTTTAGAAGGAATGGGGTACATCAAGGGATGGCCAACCGGGTAAAACTCAACGGCCCCCATTATATGACTAGATGTAACAAATAAAAGGCCCACCAAGTCATAAAGGCAAGTAAGTGAGATGAACCCAAGCGGCTCTAGAAACGAGGCAAAGGATAGTCNTGAAAAATATATTGAGATAAAAATAGCAAAAATTGGCCAATATCAAGTTCAAAAGGAATTTGACAATTGTTTGTTGGGCTCAAATTGCAAATTATGTAAGATTGGGCCGTGGCTTGACGAAAATCGGGAACTACACGGCTTGGAGTGATTTTCTTTGATGCTCTCATTAAATTTCTCTCATCGTGTAAACAGAAAATGTGCAAGCGTTGATCTCCATAAGATCTGATGGTTTAGAAGGAATGAGGTACATCAAGGGATGGCCAACCGGGAAAAACTCAACGGCCCCCATTATATGACTAGATGTCATAAATAAAAGGCCCACCAAGTCATAAAGGCAAGTAAGTGACATGAACCCAAGCGGCTCCAGAAACGAGGCAAAGGATAGTCAGTGCCTATTACCATGACGAAACCGAATCAAGGGGAGATAATCACTCGAATCTTGCGGTTATACTGGAGACATCCAACAACCCAGAAACGAGGCAGCTTATTTGGTGCGCTGGCGTTTTGATCAAAACGCACATGATCTATTTGAGTAAACTACATTTTAGCAGCTCACCTAGTAACTGTGGTGACAGTTTTCTGGCATCGATCTGACTTTTCCAAAAAAAATAAAAATTTATAATAGTCATCGCACATAGCTTATCATCTAATTATTTTTAATCAACTTATCAACATATTATTCAATAAGCTGAAGCTAACCCAAACAAACTCTTAAAAGTCCGAATTTTGACTTCCTGTCATGTTAAATCCCGATTTACTAAATCCAACAAAAAAAATCAAATTTAATAAATCCGGATTTACTTAATATCTACAAACATTAAATCCGGATTTATTTAATATCTACAAGCCAAACACCCCTTTAGAGTGGACAATTGCCTCAAAATTTAAGACTAGTGTTATGTACAAGCAAACAGTACCTATACCAATAATTCTAACATTGTACCCCAAATAAAGTAAAATATTCATATTAGTCCCCAAATTAGACAACAAGCGAATACTTTTCTAAAAAAGTAATAATAAATAAAAAAACAAATGGGCTCCCTTCGTAGAATCACAGACCAATAATATATGAAGAGTCATAGAAGTTTGGCTTATGGACATCACCATAAAGCAGAGTGAAAGAAGAAATGTTGTTTTCTAGTCCAGATCAAGGAACTCCATTCTTTTTCGCATGGAGCCTTTCAAATCTGTGGCATCCCTCTCTGCTTTCTGTGCCTGTGAAGATCAATGTCACAGATGCTGGAAATTCGATGTATAGTTCTAAGTATGCAACAGATTCATTAAAAATTTGAAAGGAAATTTACATACATACCGCACAATTATTATGTGTTTATATGCCTAACAACTACAGATTGATATTTACATTTATAATAACTTGGCGTCATAAACCTATGCATGAAAAAGCTTTCTTTTATTTTTCTTGAAAACTAGTGATGGTGATGATTTCTATGTGATGTTAAATCATTAAGCTGTATGCATGTAAATATGAATGTTTTGGTGTTAGGTATGTAAATACATAAGAATTATATAGATGGAGGTGGTGATGTGAAATGTAGGAACTGCGTTAACGGCTAAGTTATGAACGNCCGAACACAAGCTGCTTAACGAGCCGAACACGAGCTGTTCACGAACAACGAGCCAAATTGACAGCCCTAGAGGCCATGGAGCAGAACGGATCGCGTGAAGTGAGGAAAGCCATGACAATATAGCTTGATTATAGTTTATACAGGGAAAAAGGATCTGAACAAAGCTACTAATAAGCATGGAGTTAATTCAGTCAACTAGTGCTCTCATTATGCGACTTGGAGGGAAGTCAAGAAAATTTCTTAATGGTAAGAGGTTATTTCTGGCAAATTTTGCTAGATTTGAAGTTGATACAACACACGGAAGAGCTATTATATCAAATGATGGGGCCCATAGTGCATGCTTGTGGACTGATTTGGTCAAAACGTCCCATTAATTTTGCCACTGGTAGACAACAAAATAAAAAGAAAAGAAAAGTTATTTAGGCATTTTCCATCAAATTAGTTGCGTTTCATTTCAAAATCCGTCAACTCCAACCCAATTTGTTTACAAATAGATAAAAAATTTTAATTTTTATTTAATTTTTTTAAATGATTCCTCGAAGAACATATAATACCATAAAAGCCTTATGAGATTTCAACAAGGCTTGAAAAAATTATAGGGTTAAACATTAAAAAAATAAAATATAAAAAATAAAAGAGCTAACTAATTATGATAATCCTGACATATGCAAGAAACATGTAATATTATGAGTTAAATAGCATGAGGACTTATGATCTACAAATAATGCATATACAAGCTCCACAACATAGCCCGACAAAAATGTAAAGGTTTTTGGAAATGCGAGGCTTGTCGGATACATCCAGATAGACACATCCACATCCATGCGAGTTCAAAAAAATTTAGCCCGTGACAACGTGGAGGGCTGCAATCGAGCGTGTGGGAGAAACTAGGCTCGACACTCCAATACTACCTCTTGCACACTCCAGCTATCATTTCAATGAGAATAGTAGTCAAATGTGAAACCCAATTTAAACATAAAAATTAAATAAGACATTTTAACTTTTCTAAGTGAAGAATCATAAGAAGAAAGGCATTGAGACATATTATAATGCAATTTTAGTAAGACAAACTAAGCAGGATCCTAAATTAAATAGAATCCATTACTGTAGAACAAAACTAAAACCAAACAGAGCCGAACATGGATTTGTTACAGCAAGCAGATAAATTAACTTAAAAATCTAATAAATTTTATTTCACAACAGGAGATATGGATCAAATAGAAAATTCTGACAACAAACAGATAACAATAGTAGCTCCACTAATTAGCAGAAAACAGGGCTACTGCTTAATCTTCAAGTCTCCATCGTATAAAAAGCATAACGAGCAAATATGATATGAAGAGAAGGTTCAGCTACTCCTGCATTGCCTGAGCGTGGTACTTCTCTAAGTCGGCGTCAAGATCTGAAGCAGATACTTGCTTGATATCTTTAACTTTTCCACGGCCGCCTCGCCTGCTCCGGCGGCTTCCAGTTGAACCGACCCTTTCAGTCAACCTGAAAAAATTCAACATCTGATAACGTGGTTTACTGACACTGGCGTGCCCGTATTTAGGGCATACCTCCACTAGAATGATGACCAAACTAATTTAAATAACTATTTACAGTTCTCACCTACAGAAGAGGTACAAGAAGCCTGATTATTTGTTTGCTTAAGTAAGAAAATATGATTTAAAGAAAAAGATGCGGTTTTTAGATTTCATCATTTGGTTTGTGTAATCGGTATTTTATATGGAATTCAAATTCTATTAAAAGTTACAAAATATTTCAAGAAAATGTGGAATTCAATTTTATATCTAAAATGAGTGAAAATAAAATTATCATTTTTTATGCTTCCTACTCACAAGCAACGTAAAGATAAAAATCTTACATAAGTAAACATACGTGTATAAATAAAAGATGTGTCAATATCTGTGAATTTAGTGGTATTTACATCCCCAACAAATAAAGAGAGAGAAACACATTTCTATATAAGAATAACAGAATAAAGTGAACCACAAACAAAAGGGCTTTTTTTTACTTCTTTTTTTTTTCAGCTTAATGACATGCTTTTTCAGGTTTGGTTTGGCACAGGGATACCATAGAATGACATGAGCAGACATAATGAGGTGTTTGCTAGCATAATTTAAAAAGTATTTAGCCATGGATTTATCATAAATACAGCCAAAAATTAAAAAGAAAAAACAAAAATTAAATCCAACACTTTTTTCTTTCACGTTCCGTCTTTGCTTCCCGCATTCAATCTCTTTTAGGACATAACTCCGAATTTAGTAAATCTGATTGTAAGATGGAGTTAAGAACTTTTACTGGATTTGATAAATCCTAGTTAACGTAAATTCAGGTTACAACCAAATACCGTTAAAAGGACTAAAAAAATAAACGTTATGGTGCATTAAATATGATGAAAAAATATATATATCAACAACAAAAAATTATATAAAGACTAGTCTTCTAACGCTTATGACTGGCAAACTTAACTCTTATTTGTTATTTATATGAGTTTAGTACATGTACAATATGCTCTTGTACTAAAACTATTAATGCAAATCTAATAATCAATGTAGAATTAAATAATATTTAACAAAATGCATTTATTGTAAGAAAATATATACTTTACAACCTTTAATAAAAACTAAAACAATAAAATCCCATTAATAAAAAAAAAATTCAAAATTTTAATAGAATTTAACAAGAATAAAAATATGGACATCTAAGGCATAGTCATTTGAAATCTATACGTACATCCGATTAACCCATGATACAAGCATCACCATATAGCTGTTGGCAATCTATGAATGGTTTCGGGTAGCAATTCGGTGGATGAGGCCAGATTCGGCCTGGAATAATTCTAACTTACCAGTACAGCAAGGGAAGAAAAAAAAAAATGCCTGATAACTAACTCTGACGTGAAGCTGCAAGTTGACCGCCTCCCCAATCTTAAAAGCATGGGACCCATAGGGCACTAAATGACATGTGATATGGTCCCATTTACCTCTCTGTACTTTTATATAATGTTTTATTATATATTTGTCACATTTTATACTACAATAAAAAGCGCCGCAAGATTTATAAATAGGGAAAAAATGTTAATTGAGGAATCCTTCGTTCCAGCATCTTAAATCCCAATTTTCTTTTTTATATAGCTCTATGGTCTTTCGACCCTTTCCTCCATTCTTTTCTATTTTCTCAGGCATTCTAGCCTAGATGGTGTGGTCACAAAGAAATCTAGGTTCAACATACTCTAAGATATTGTGAGCATGGATATGCCACAAATTAAAAAAGAAGCCAAAAGCAATGCCATTGGAGAGAGAGAGAGGAAGGGGAACCAAAAAAAGGCCGCAGCTAAGAAATGATTTCTCCAAACAAATTATGAAAGCAAAGCCAACGGAGAAATTCAAGATCTTGTCTTTGGATTAGTGCAAGGGAAGAACAAATCCATTAGTTACAAAGAAATCAATGGTAGGCTGAAGTGCCACTTATTCTTCACCACTTTAAAGAAGTTTGCCTTAGAGTGATTCACTTGTCTGTCGTTAAGAGTGATCACTTCATTTGTCGAATTCAAGAAATTATTATTGATGCACTCCGTCAGCACATAAAAGCCGTAAAGCTTGCAAGCTATCTTGCAGATGTGACAGGAGCTTAGCAAGTCCGTAAGAAGCATCGTCACCAAGTTTCATAGGGAAATGCTGAATGTAATGGATCTTGGACAGACAAAAGCCCACACAATGCTAAATCAAGGCCACCGAGAAGGTCCATTCAATTATGCTTCTATTCTCCAGCAGCCAAATACAATAGCTAGTTACTATAACTCGCCAATAGTCATATCACAATAGAAGTGTACAATCGCGAGACTGGATCCTCTGCGGTCAGGCAAGGATAGAAGCAGTAAGNAATTATGCTTCTATTCTCCAGCAGCCAAATACAATAGCTAGTTACTATAACTCGCCAATAGTCATATCACAACAGAAGTGTACAATCGTGAGACAGGATCCTCTGCGGTCAGGCAAGGATAGAAGCGGTAGAGCAGAACAATTTTAGGTGTTTCAAAAAATATTCTTCTGTCTTGGATAATCAAGGAGATGGATAATCTCATTATTTACGAGGCAAACAATTAATCCTTGAATGAGGCAAATAATGAGCAGAACAATTTTTGAAACACCTAAACTCATAAATAATGAGATTATCCATCCCAAAGCACCTAAATCTTCTGCTTGATCAAGGATTAAAACCTTGAATGAGGCAAAACAATTTTTACATCTAGGAGCACTTTTTAAAACTATAATTTTTTTATGCAAGTCTTGCCTACTCTCTCTCTCTCTCTCTCTCTCTCTATATATATATATATATATATATATATATATATATATGTTCATAAATGATAGCTCTAATAGATGAGACATTTGAAAAAATAAGAGAGAAGTTAGAACAGGAAAAATTGTTTAAAAGATAAATGAATAAAGGATTAGTGAAACAAATACTACGAAAATGATTTGTTTATTTAATGGATGTGTTGTTAACACCTATCAATCAAAATTTTTAGAAGATAAAATGATAATTAGGTATAATAGATATAAGTAAATTGGATCAATGATACATAAATAAATATATATAGATAAAGATATAATTCCAAGAGTAAAAGATTGATTGTTAAAATGGGAATTTTTCTCAACAATATTATGACATAAAAGGATTTCATAAAGATTTAAAAATTTTGAAGTAGGTCGATTACACTGTAAAGATTTGAGTATTTAATAATAAGAAAAACTCGTTAATAGCTAAGTTAAACATCACTAAGATGACTATTAACATAAATGTGTCAAAATAAAGAAGATTGAAGTTTTAAAAAATAATTTTAATGACATGATTGGAGTGACATTAAAATTAAGGTAGTTAAAAATAGAATTAGAAAAATAAAATTAGTGACAAAGTATGATAAAAAGGGGTAGACGTAAGGTATCATGAAAAGATGTTCTTCTAAATGAATTGTGAAGAATAAGCGCAACACTTCAAGCTATGCTTGATCAAAAATAAAAAATGAGGAATCATAAAAAAGGCTTGATAGAGGGATAATTGAATTTTTATTTTTCCTCGTTGACTAAAAAGGAGAATACTTCGAAAAATTTACGGCACTTTTGGGGAGAGGTATGCGCTAGAGAATTCCTAAAAAGAAAACAAATAAACAATTGAACGTAACATATATTAATACAAAGAACTCTACATAAACAACTCAGACAAAGAAAAACTTTAAAAATACATCTTTAATCAACGGAGAACAAATAACCGATCACAAGAAAAAAATTTTTGCTCATCAATCATCATCAATAACATCCATGCAAAAATTTTATATACAAATGAAAAAAAAACAAAATTAAGGATGAGAAAATCCTTATCTTTATTTCTTTATAGTAATTATTAAGATAAAAATAAAATATCATAAACTTGGTTTAAATCAAATGGGGACATAGAAAATTTTAAAAAAAGGCATTGTTTAATGATCTTAACTTCCGTATAGTTGGTCAATGATAATATTGTAGATTGACTGAATGGTCGATCAATCCTTATTGTTCTGCATCAATTCACCCGACTTGCAAATAATGTTTTTCCTAAAGAATTGTAAGAAAATGGTCATGGTGGTGAAGAAGGTGAAACTGATTTGTATCTTTGAATTCATACGTGAAAGTTGAGAAGAAAAACAAAATGTCTTAATCAATGAAGAGCATTAAAAATCATGAAAAGCGATCCATTTCAAATATTTTTTTGCAAAATTTAACTCCTCCTATTTGGCCTAAAAGTAATTGGTCTAGTTTGGGTTAAATTCTCATAGTGGTCCACAAATCCTTACTAAATTGCATTAATTCCCAGCTTGCTCTCCTAAAGAATTGTAAGAAGATGGTCATGATTGTGAAGAAGAAACTGGAACTGGTTTGTCTGCTATCGTTTGTCATACCAAAAGCTATGAAGACAATAAAGCAAAAAAGCAAAAGTTTAAATTATGAAGAATAAGGTTCAAAAGTTGCAGAAAGTTGTCTATAATCTTGAATGTAAGTTAGAATTTCCACCGTGTTCTTGCCGTAGATCGCAACAAGAACTTGATAAAAACATTTTTCATCAGGGTAACACCTGAGATATTTTCAGCCTACGTTAGCATGATCTAATGTGGCTTAAGTGCATCAATAATCTTAGGTAATGCAGATTCAAGTTCAGGTCTAGGCATTTGGGGAAATATAAAAATTGTAGAGAAAGTCTAACATGCAAAAATAAAAAATATTGCAATTTTTACAGGAAAACAAGAAATAAACCAAAAATACTAAAAGGATTTCAGGTTTAGACTTGTTGGAAAATAGTAGAAAAATGAAATAAAAAATCATTGTATTGTATTAACATTTTTTGCATTAAGGTATATATGCATGTGTATATATATAATCCATTTTCTGAGGCATAAATCCTTTAATATACAAATGTTCGACTCTGAAACTAAAATTAATGGAGCAGTTATTAGATTTTCCATCTTTCCTTTTCAATTGGACCAAGAAATTATAATTTTAAGTCGTTACAGGGTTTATAGAAAGAGGAATGGTGTTTTAGAATCCTTGAATAAGCAAAAAGAACACAAATTTTAATGTGAGCAACCTTGGGAGGAAATCTACACTTACAACTTGGCATGATACACATACATAACTTGGATTGCACCTCATCAGTGAATTGTAACTTAAACNGCAGGGAATTCTAAATGAGTCGGGATTAAAGATATAGGCCTGTGATGATATATTACATATATTGAACTAATTGGATTGGCAAAATCTAAAGATAGAAGAGAAAATTATCAAAATGGTCCATTGATTATTTACAGTGTCATTTTAGTTGAATTATCTATGAAAGTGTTAAATTAGTCTTCAGGCTGCCTCTTATTAAAGAAGTTTGGGGACTAAATTTGTACTTTTATAAACTTTGATATTAAAATAACCCCCAGTAAAGGGTCAGGAGATCATAATGGCATTCCTCCATTGATAAAATGCGTAACTTATAAAAGGGCTTCTATGTCATCAGATCATCCTCATTTTTTCACATGCTTGAAAAATTATTAGATTGTGATGAAACCTGATAAAAATCTAGTTACATGCAATTTCAAAATTATAGATTATAATTAGCTATGTGAACTTGAGTTTGAAGACTAGATGAATCAATAGTAATACATGTTCAATTAACAATATGTAATAGAATAAAAAGCAATACGGTTAATCAAGATCTATCCTAATAAGAAATAATTATTAAACAAAATTCGTACGGTTCTATGATGATCTACAAGGACATCATGCATAGAAAAATAATAATAATGTAAAATCAAAGGGGCATTACATACATAACATGCAATTTAATAGAAATTTGTGCCAAAAAAAACACTCATTTCATTGATGACGAGCTTATATAGAGCCTTACAAGTTATAACATTTACAAATAAAACCCTCGACTTCATTAATTTACAAATAAGACCCTACATTCATACAAATTTCAAGACTCCTCCTCAAGATGAGCAAAAGATATTCACTAAGCCCATCTTGTCACATAATCTAGACAAATTTAATGAACAAAATCCTTTGGTGAGGCAGTCAACCACTTCCTCTCCATTGGCTACATGACATAACTCCAGTAGTCCGTTATTCAACTTTTCCTTGATGAAGAACCTATCAATGTCCTCATGTTTGGATCTATCAAGTTGCATCGGGTTGTTAGCAATGCTTATTGCCAACTTGTTGTCACACCACAACTTCATTTGAGTTCCCTGGTCAACTTTGAGTTCAACTAACAAAGCTTTCAACCACATCATCTCAGCAACTCCTAATGTCAAGGCCTTGTATTATGTCTCTGTTGTTGATCTTGCTACAACTAATTGTTTCTTGTTTTTCCACAAGATCAAGTTGCCAACAACAACATCCAGTACCCTGATGTGAATCGTCTGTCATTAGCACAACTTGCCGAGACAAAATCACAAAAACCCTCAATATATACATGCCCATTCTTCGTGAATATCAACCCTTTCTCTCATGCAGTCTTCAGACACGTTGGGACTCTGTTACATTGTATATATATGGCCCTTTCTTTGATCATGACGACTCACCACAATTATTTTAAAAGAAATATCATGTTGAGTGTGGCACAGATAGATCAGGTGACAAACCAGCCTCTGGTATCTCTCACAATCAACCGATTCACCTACCTTCATATTGAACTTGACCTTCTGATCAATTGGAGAGGCTGCAGGATTGCACTCCCGTATACCTATCTCTATGAGAATATCCAGTGCATACTTTCTCTGGGATTGAACAATCCCCTCAGATCCATGGGTCACTTCAATCCAAAGAAATCATCTGAGTTGTCCCAGATCCTTTACCTCAAATTGCTTCATCAATCTTCCCTTTAGTTGAGCAATCTCTGTCTCATCATCACCAATGATAATTATGTCATCCACATACACAACAAGTATGATTGTGTGATATTCATGTTGTCGATAAAAAACCGTACGGTCAGCATTGATCTACTAATATCCCATGCCAACCATTGTTATTCTAAACTTGTCAAACCAGGCTTGAGTAGATTGTTTCAAGTTATACAATGACTTCCTGAGCCTACAAACGTTGCCCACTGTCTGAGATGTATTGAATACTGGTGGTATCTCCATATATATCTCCTCCAGTAGCTACCCATGAAGAAAAGCATTCTTCACATTCAATTGTGACTGGTCAGGGAAGTCAGTGTCCTCACCGTGCTAATCTTTGTGACTGGTGCAAAGTTTTCAATCATAATAAATATTATACGTTTGACTGCACTCTTTTGCAGCTAATTGTGTTTTGTACCTCTCCACCTTCCCTTATGGAGTCTGTTTTACCGAGAAGATCTGATTGCATCCAACCGTCTTCTTTCTAGTTGATAATGGTACAATCTCCCAAGTTCGATTTTTATCAAGAGCTCCAAGCTCTTCATGCATCGCCGCTTTACACTTGGGATTATCTATAGTAACCTGCCAGCATTTGGGCATAGAGACAGAGTTCAATGATGCAATGAATGCTCAATGCAAAGGTGAAATATTATAATAAAAAATAAAGTTCTCAATGTCAAGTTCTCACCCAAAATAATCAGAAGGATGTCATGCATTGTTGCGGGAGGTCTTTCTTAACGTTGGGGGGTTAGGAGTGGATGAAGAAATAATATAATGTGGAAGTTTTGAATCAAAGGTTGATGGTTTAGGTATCTCAAGATTTGGGGAAAAGTGGGACAAGGGAATTGTTAGCACTGCAAAGACTATTCCCTCAATTTGCTTCTTAGTTCGTGTATGCACCCTTAACTCACATTCAGTCTGAATCCCATCACCTTTGTGGTCAATCTTCTTGATTTTCGTCTCCTCAGTTGATTCATCCCACATCACAACACATGACATTGCTCCCACTTGCACTACTCCACCACTACTACTTACTCTCTCTTGCCTTATATCTCTACTTGTTGAGTCACTGAATGGTGAATTCACCTCCAGAGTGCAGTATAATTCAAACTCTCTAAATGACAGATTCTTCTAGTCTCTTTCCTACTAGAGCAGCCTTGATCCGACGATACAAAGTAAGATATGTGGTCGATCCATCAAGCTTCAGATCCACAAGAGGGAGATCTAATTTCACCTGCATCGGAGCATGTGTTGATATAACTCCCGACGAGACAGAGCTCCTTGTATAAGCTCGATCAGGACCTTCAAAACTTCAAGGTCTATCATCCCCAAAAGTTCCAAACCTTCACTTCTCGCACTGTCTCTGTCTCCTGACATCCTCAATCACAAGGATAAATCCTGAGCTTGTAGAACACACATGACTTCCTGCAAATTCGTTTGATCCACTTTGCCTTATCTCGCACAAAGACGCAACCACTTTTTCTCGCACACAAAATTGCAGCCGCTTCGATCCTTCGCCATATTGTCGTCAAGTAGAACTCCAGAAACGAAGTCCTGCTCCGCTGCCTTCCTAAATTCTGAGCCGCAATTCTACCATTTCGTAAGTAACAGACCCGTCGTTGCTTTCTCAATTAGCTCAAATTGTGACTGCATCCTTCGGGTCAGGTCACGCCGCAGTCCCTGTAAGCGAGAGATGCTACTTTGTCTTGTGAAACAGAAAGAAGGGGCTAATCTTCATACTTCGCTCCACGCGTGAGAAGCTACTCTATCAGGTGAGAGTTGCAATCCCTGCAGGCGATCCTTCCCTCCACGCGATCTAGCCCTAGGCAAACCACATGATCTCGTCCCAGGCCAACCGTGTGATCCAGACTCCTCGCGAACCTTCATACGCGATTGTCTCCAGGTAACTTTGCCACGGCCTATCAAGCATAGAGACGGCTGCTAGGGTTAGAGTAGAGGCTCTAATAACAAATAGAAATTATTGCTCAAAAACCCACTCTCATTTCATTGATGATGGGCTTATATAGAACCTTACAAGTTACAACATTTACAAGGAAAAACTCTAGACTTTGTCCAGTTACAAATAGGACCCTAAATTGGATACAAATCTCAACAACTTCTTCTGTATTTACATATCACATCCAAATCTTCATATTTACCTGCAAACCACTCAGTTCTTTCCTATCACATCAAAACTACCGCTAATTATCATTGTTCACAAGTCAAATCCACCTTTTCAAGCAAAGGTAAAGTGGTATGCAGGTAAACATCAAAATTTTGGTGTGAGCTAGGTCTAGGTAAATACATAAGAATTCTATGTTACATATGTAAATTTCCCAAAATTAAAAATGCTAAAAGATCTTCCTTCTGATTGACTTATTAAAAAAAAGTCGAGCATGTTCTTCAGAATAGAAGCAAACGAATTTCATTCAAAATAAATAAATCACTGAATAGAAAACTAAAAATATTGAATCATATTATTTGCATATTCCATATTGAATATTATGTACAGCCTTGATTGATGGCCAGACAATAATAGACTCCAGTAAATTTTCATAAAGAACCTAATTTCAAATAAGGAGATGAAGCTGCATGGCACTGACTTTCATAATGGAGCCTCTAAAATCAAAATGTCTGCAAAAGAAAATTGCTAGAAACAGAACTTTTCCTATGTTGGAATTGATATAGTGTTCAAGCCAAGGCTCAACACAAGCTAAATAACTTAAATAGAGGCTAGCTCTCCCCCGTATAATAATGATCTGGCCAAATTAAACGGGTGAAGAAGATCATGCGAATCATATCCAACAGAATCAGCTAATCACAACATGCTAATTGGAGAAATTGGGGCTCTATGTATAACACTGATACCTTTTGTCTATCCATTGTCAACGAATAATCATTATTCACTATAGTGCACCGATAAGAATATTGCCGCATCAAACCCCTCCGCAAAATTATATGGAAAACCGATTGTGAAGGCAAAATAGCCATGGATTCAAATTTCAGCATGTTAATTCCCTATCAATTAGAGTTGTCATGATCAAGTCACCATCTTCAAGCTTATAGCAAATAATCACAAGAATATGTATGTATTGATACTCATGCTAAGGCACTAGTGCACACTGCACCCCAAGAGAATGTTTGCCTGCACTAATACTTGTGCTAAAACAAAAGTGCACCCTTTACCAATATTCATATTAAAACCACATTTTTAAAAACTAAGTGGACTAGTCGATCCAATAAGTTCAATCACGAATCGATCCGTTGGTCAACTTTATTCACTTGCAACCAAATTCACACAGAACTGGGCAAATCTGGCGGTTGAACAAAGAAAAAAAAAAGTCAATTGATCCAATTTCTGATAAATCACAGAATTTTGCTATTGACTAATTTATGATTTTTTTTTTAATTTTAAACAGACAACTAAAAATAAAATATTGAAATTAAAAAATAGAGAAAATAATTAACATATTATGCAGTAAAATTTTGATTTAGAATCATATATTTAAATATTTAACAATTAAATGATATATTCAATAAATGAAAATATCATTAATGCATCAATTTTAGGTCATTTAAATTATATTAAAATAATTTTAATATTTATAATGTCATTTGGTTTAACCCAATTAAATTTTTTAATTTTAAACCCTTCTTTCAAAACCTAGGTTAAGACACCGGTGCACCTTATATGATTTTACTTGCCAAATAAAAAATAAAAAAATAAAAAATGAGTACTCAAACTTCTACTATAATAACAATCTCGCCCCGCCTCCACATCAACAATCATNCAATTTTAGGTCATTTAAATTATATTAAAATAATTTTAATATTTATAATGTCATTTGGTTTAACCCAATTAATTTTTTTAATTTTAAACCCTTCTTTCAAAACCTAGGTTAAGACATCGGTGCACCTTATATGGTTTTACTTGCCAAATAAAAAAAAAATAAATAAAAAATGAGTACTCAAACTTCTACTATAATAACAATCTCGCCCCGCCTCCACATCAACAATCATCACACAAAGAGATATAAAAAAAAAATTGTCGTTAGCGAATAGCTCGTGCTCGACCTGTTACATAATTAATATTCAGTTTGTTCGTTAAGCAGGCGAGCCAAACATGAATAATTTTTTCAGCTTGATTTATAAACAAACAAAACACGAAAAAAGGTTTATTTGTTTGTGTTCGGCTCGAAATAATAAAATAATAATATTTCTTTATATCTTTTTTATATTACTTTTTTATATGTAATAAAAAATGCTAAATTTTATTAGTTTTAAAATTATTTGGATGGTATAATTATAAAAAATATAAGGTGTTATATATGTAAATAAATAAAATTTGGGTGGTATGAACGTAAATGTCCCGAAAATAAATCATCGATCCCCCATTTGATTTAGGTGTTAATTACGTAAGAACATAAGAGTTGGGTGTGGTGTGTATGAAAATACCCCTAGCAATTTCCAATGAAAAAATCCTGCTACTCCCTTGCCCCGACAGCCGCATATATTTGTTCCACTTGGGAAGTTTGAAAAAAATGCTTTTCCCGTAATTATTTAAATATAGAAATCAAGCTCAACTCTTTAAGAGCTTAAAATGTGCACGACTAATAAGTAGGCGGATATGTGGCTCGGATTTAGCTAGAGCTAAACATGAGAGAATTCAAATAGAGCCTACATTGCGTTATTATCAAGCCATTTCAAACATGAGCCAAATAGAGCGCCGAGCTCGCTTAAGCTCGTCTCATTTACAGACCTAATCACACCATCCCCTTCCCTGTCAAAAAATACCACCCTCTCACTCAACATCCACTAATAACTCAGCACATCACCATAACCCTCTAAAATTTACAATTTTCCCTCCCCTAACATTATCATCTTCATATTTTGTCAAACACTACTCCAATGATACTCTTTTCCCATTTTCACCGATTCCACCATCATTACAAGTGTTCATGTTAATCAAAGTGTGAGACTTTTAGAATTTAGTAGTTTAGCTACGCTAGACATGTCCAGGATCAACTAAGATCTCCAACATTGTTGTTAGANAGGTCACGCCGCAGTCCCTGTAAGCGAGAGATGCTACTTTGTCTTGTGAAACAGAAAGAAGGGGCTAATCTTTATACTTCGCTCAATGCATGAGACGCTACTCTATCAGGTGAGAGTTGCAATACCTGCAGGCGATCCTTCCCTCCACGCGATCTAGCCCTAGGCAAACCACATGATCTCGTCCCAGGCCAACCGTGTGATCTAGACTCCTCGCAAACCTTCATACGCGATTGTCTCCAAGTAACTTTGCCACGGCCTATCAAGCATAGAGACAGCTGCTAGGGTTAGAGTAGAGGCTCTAATAACAAATAGAAATTATTCCTCAAAAACCCACTCTCATTTCATTGGTGATGGGCTTATATAGAAACTTACAAGTTACAACATTTACAAGGAAAAACTCTAGACTTTGTCCATTTACAAATAGGACCCTACATTGGATACAAATCTCAACAACTTCTTCTGTATTTATATCTCACATCAAAATCTTCATATTTACCTGCAAACCACTTAGTTCTTTCCTATCACATCAAAACTACCGCTAATTATCATTGTTCACAAGTCAAATCCACCTTTTCAAGCATAGGTAAAGTGGTATGCAGGTAAACATCAAAATTTTGGTTTGAGCTAGGTAAATACATAAGAATTCTATGTTACATATGTAAATTTCCCAAAATAAAAAATGCTAAAAGATCTTCCTTCTGATTGACTTATTAAAAAAAGTCGAGCATGTTCTTCAGAATAGAAGCAAACGAATTTCATTCAAAATAAATAAATCACTGAATAGAAAACTAAAAATATTGAATCATATTATTTGCATATTCCATATTGAATATTATGTACAGCCTTGATTGATGGCCAGAAAATAATAGACTCCAGTAAATTTTCATAAAGAACCTAATTTCAAAAGAGGAGATGAAGCTGCATGGCACTGACTTTCATAATGGAGCCTCTAAAATCAAAATGTTTGCAAAAGAAAATTGCTAGAAACAGAACTTTTCCTATGTTGAAATTGATATAGTGTTCAAGCCAAGGCTCAACACAAGCTAAATAAATTAAATAGAGGGTAGCTCTCCCCCGTATAATATTGATCTGGCCAAATTAAACGGGGAAGATGATGTGAATCATATCCAACAGACTAATCACAACATGCTAATTGGAGAAATTGGGGCTCTATGTATAACACTGATACCTTTCGTCTATCCATTGTCAACGAATAATCATTATTCACTATAGNATATAGTGTTCAAGCCAAGGCTCAACACAAGCTAAATAAATTAAATAGAGGGTAGCTCTCCCCCGTATAATAATGATCTGGCCAAATTAAAAGGGTGAAGAAGATGATGTGAATCATATCAAACAGAATCAGCTAATCACAACATGCTAATTGGAGAAATTGGGGCTCTATGTATAACACTGATACCTTTTGTCTATCCATTGTCAACGAATAATCATTATTCACTATATTGCACCCATAAGAATATTGCCGCATCAAACCCCTCTGCAAAATTATATGGAAAACCGATTGTGAAGGCAAAATAGCCATGGATTCAAATTTCATCATGTTAATTCCCTATCAATTAGAGTTGTCATGATCAAGTCACCATTTTCAAGCTTATAGCAAATAATCACAAGAATATGTATGTATTGATACTCATGCTAAGGCACTAGTGCACACTGCACCCCAAGAGAATGTTTGCCTGCACTAATACTTGTGCTAAGACAAAAGTGCACCCTTTACCAATATTCATATTAAAACCACATTTTTAAAAACTAAGTGGACTACTCGATCCAATAAGTTCAATCACAAATTGATCCGCNTATTATAAAGATCATTAAAAGCAGAATTTTTAGCGTCACAGATTGTTTTTTTAGACTCCCTGCGGGCCGTTTACAATTGATCCAATTTCTGATAAATCACAGAATTTTGCTATTTACTAATTTATAATTTTTTTAATCATTTTAAACAGACAACTAAAAATAAAATATTGAAATTAAAAAATAGAGAAAATAATTAACATATTATGCAGTAAAATTTTGATTTAGAATCATATAATTAAATATTTAACAATTAAATGATATATTCAATAAATGAAAATATCATTAAAGCATCAATTTTAGGTCATTTAAATTATATTAAAATAATTTTAATATTTATAATGTCATTTGGTTTAACCTAATTAATTTTTTTAATTTTAAACCCTTCTTTCAAAACCTAGGTTAAGACATCAGTGCACCTTATATGGTTTTACTTGCCAAATAAAAAAATAATAAATAAAAAATGAGTACTCAAACTTCTACTATAATAACAATCTCGCCCCGCCTCCACATCAACAATCATCACACAAAGAGATATAAAAAAAAAATTGTCGTTAGCGAATAGCTCGTGTTCGACCTGTTACATAATTAATATTCAATTTGTTCGTTAAGCAGGCGAGCCAAACATGAATA
Organism: Phalaenopsis hybrid cultivar; assembly: GCA_002079205.1. NCBI lineage: Eukaryota > Viridiplantae > Streptophyta > Magnoliopsida > Asparagales > Orchidaceae > Phalaenopsis > Phalaenopsis hybrid cultivar. Next base: position 357,527 of record JXCR01075141.1, on the reverse strand, counting down.
ATTTTTTCAGCTTGATTTATAAACAAGCAAAACACGAAAAAAGGTTTATTTGTTTGTGTTCGGCTCGAAATAATAAAATAATAATATTTCTTTATATCTTTTTTATATTATTTTTTTATATGTAATAAAAAATGCTAAATTTTATTAGTTTTANACAAAGAGATATAAAAAAAAAATTGTCGTTAGCGAATAGCTCGTGCTCGACCTGTTACATAATTAATATTCAATTTGTTCGTTAAGAAGGCGAGCCAAACATGAATAATTTTTTCAGCTTGATTTATAAACAAGCAAAACACGAAAACAGGTTTATTTGTTTGTGTTTATGTAATAAAGAATGCTAAATTTTATTAGTTTTAAAAATTATTTGGATGGTATAATTATAAAAAAATATAAGGTGTTATATATGTAAATAAATAAAATTTGGGTGGTATGAATGTAAATGTCCCGAAAATAGATCATCGATCCCCCATTTGATTTAGGTGTTAATTATGTAAGAACATAAGAGTTGGGTGTGGTGTGTATGTAAATACCCCTAGCAATTTCCAATGAAAAAATCCTGCTATNGTAAGAACATAAGAGTTGGGTGTGGTGTGTATGTAAATACCCCTAGCAATTTCCAATGAAAAAATCCTGCTACTCCCTTCCCCGACAGCCGCATATATTTGTTTCATTTGGGAAGTTTGAAAAAAATGCTTTTCCTGTAATTGTTTAAATATAGAAATCAAGCTCAACTCTTTAAGAGCTTAAAATGTGCATGACTAATAAGTAGGCGGATATGTGGCTCGGATTTAGCTAGAGCTAAACATGAGAGAATTCAAATAGAGCCTAACATTGCGTTATTATCAAGCCATTTCAAACATGAGCCAAATAGAAGCAAAAGAAAATTCAAACGAGCTGAACTTGAACAAGCGCCGAGCTCGCTTAAGCTCGTCTCATTTACAGGCCTAATCACACCATCCCCTTCCCTGTCAAAAAATACCACCCTCTCACTCAACATCCACTAATAACTCAGCACATCACCATAACCCTCCTTTAAAATTTCCGATTTTCCCTCCCCTACCATTATCATCTTCATATTTTGTCAAACACTACTCCAATGATACTCTTTTCCCATTTTCACCGATTCCACCATCATTACAAGTGTTCATGTTAATCAAAGTGTGAAACTTTTTGAATTTAGTAGTTTAGCTACGTTAGACATGTCCAGGATCCACTAAGATCTCCAACATTGTTGTTAGCNATTCCCTTGCCCCGACAGCCGCATATATTTGTTCCACTTGGGAAGTTTGAAAAAAATGCTTTTCCCGTAATTGTTTAAATATAGAAATCAAGCTCCACTCTTTAAGAGCTTAAAATGTGCATGACTAATAAGTAGGCGGATATGTGGCTCGGATTTAGCTAGAGCCTAACATTGCGTTAATATCAAGCCATTTCAAACACGAGCCAAATAGAAGCAAAAGAAAATTCAAAGGAGCTGAACTTGAACAAGTGCCGAGCTCGCTTAAGCTCGTCTCATTTACATGCCTAATCACACCATCCCCTTCCCTGTCAAAAAATACCACCCTCTCACTCAACATCCACTAATAACTCAGCACATCACCATAACCCTCCTTTAAAATTTCCGATTTTCCCTCCCCTACCATTATCATCTTCATATTTTGTCAAACACTACTCCAATGATACTCTTTTCCCATTTTCACCGATTCCACCATCATTACAAGTGTTCATGTTAATCAAAGCGTGAGACTTTTTGAATTTAGTAGTTTAGCGACGGTAGACATGTCCAGGATCCACTAAGATCTCCAACATTGTTCTTAGAATAGTAAAACAAGAATTTTAGTAAAACTAAAAGAATCTAATCTTGCTCAGAATACATTTTTCATAATCATCGGTCACTATTAAAGGTATCATCTCCAGCAAATTGTCAGGCTATAGCACTTGCAATCTACATAGTTGCATTATCACAGATGATACCCCTCATCTTCATCCACCAGTAAGAACTTTCTATACTCGACTTGATGCTTTGCAGCAGATGGCCAACTAAAACTCTTTCTTTTAATGCTCTCACCACAAGAAAGGATTTAAGGGTTTTGAGAAACTCGAGAAAGTTCGGGTTTAATAGCGAGCACGTATGAGTCTCAAATCAAAATTTTTTAATGAATAAATCTAAGCCAAATTTCAATCATACACGAAAAACATGTGAATTAGAAACAAATAAAAGTGAACCAAATCCAAACCTTACACTTTTTGGGTCTAGTGGATAAGGAAGAGAGCAAAAAAAAAAGGGCACTTTACTTGCACAATTTTGATAAGTTTTTGTTCGTTTCCCCATCAATCCAAAATTGTAGAGCCAGNAAATAAAAGTGAACCAAATCCAAACCTTACACTTTTTGGGTCTAGTGGATAAGGAAGAGAGCAAAAAAAAAAAGGGCACTTTACTTGCACAATTTTGATAAGTTTTTGTTCGTTTCCCCAACAATCCAAAATTGTAGAGCCATTTTGGCATCAATTTTGATTCCAATTTTTATTTTATTTTTCCTTATTTTTAAAAACTTGTTTGTTATATATAATGCAAAATATCCTAAGACTAATGCAAATCTATTTTCACAATTTAAAATTTAAATATTTTTTTAAAGCTCACCACACTCAAGTATTATATTTGATTAACTTTTAGTGCTGAGTACATCGAGAAAAATTGTGTGATAGGTCATGCAAGTCTTGATAATGAATATTCGGAAGATCAGTTTATAAGGCCAATTAAGATGCAAAGGGCAGGACTCTATGTGACAAAATGGTTCTCAGGGGAAAAATCATTCCCCAAATGTGCAATGTGTGAGTGCCCAAAGATCAAGGAATAGGAGCAATATGATATGCATACGTCTATGATCATGTTTTTGTTCATATTTCTAAATCGAAAATGGGTTTCTACTCATTTTTAATTTATTTTTTATATATTTTTATCTTTTATTTTTAAAAATACTCAAAATACCTAAAAAAATGTTTTCAGTGTTTTTAAAAACAACTACATTAGCCAAATATGTTTTAATTTAAATCAAAACATAGAAAATGAAATATAAATAAAAAATAAAAAATAAAAAAATAAAAGTAATCCCAAACGGCCCTGTAGTAACTACGAGGATCTACACAATATTTTGATACATTGCGGACGGTTAAGGAAAGTTAAAAGTTAGATATTGACCGCTTTTTACAAATCTAACTAAAAAATGTTACAAACTTGAATTTAAGAGATGAAACTCAGGCCCATAAAACTTAGCAGAATTATAAAAAAAAGCTGCCTAACCTTTCCCTTCAAGTACCATATAATTTGGTTGATCTTCTTGAAGCATCCTAGTTTATTAATGCATAAAATCTAGATTTCAACTCCGCGCTTCAAGCAACCATCTACTTGTGGAGCTTTTATTAGCATCAACAATAGAGGTCGATGTTATACAACCAACAAGAAGGTGAAAATGGCATCGAACGAAAGACCACTTGGTTCTAAGAAAACAGGTGAGTTTATCATATTAGAAAAAAAAACAAGGCAATGTCAGAAAATCATTGTGAAGGACTATCAAAATGGCAGGATAAGGTCATGCAGCACAAGAAATTAGGTTTAGATATTCTCAACATTTATAAAAATTCTTCTATTTAAATTAGAACTTCAGATTTATTTTGTTAGAATAAACTATCTTTTTTTAATAATTCTATGTTTGAATACATTTGAATTTGAATTATTAGGATTATAATTAATTTATATGGGATTATATTTGAATTTAAATAATTGATCTTTTCTTTAGGCCTTATCATTCAAACCTTATTTCCATAAATAAGGATTTTGAGCTTCTAAAAAACATTGCAAAATGAATTAAGTCAAAGCTATTTCTCCTGGCCTCTACTCCTCATTGAATCGAGCTAGGTGGATATGGCTCTCTTCCCTATTACCTTATTCTCCTTTTTAACATCTTTTGCTTGCATTAAAGATATCAAAACCTTTGTGTTACCCATCCCATGCCTTTGTCAATCCGCCTTGTTGTATATTCTCATGATAACACCCCCGCCTCATGTGTTGTAGTATCCATCCATATGTGCTTTGTTATCAAAATCTATCCCCGTTGACCTATATTAGTTCAAATGCTAGCACCTGAAAAGTCATGCAATCACCAGCCCTCCTATTATCTCAGATCTTTTTATTGCACTATTTCTCACTCAACCACAAATTGTCTTACATTGTTTCCAAACATATATCTATCACAAACACAAGCCTTAACTATGCACTCACGAAAAGGCTCGTGTCACTAGCCTATGGCTGTGTGCACATTTGTTTGGTGTATTCACATCTACCCTTTCACATGCATGCTTCAAATTACATGCAAAAAAATACTTGTAGAGTTCCTAAATCCTTGATATTCACCATGGAGTCAACACTATTATTTGTTCATCTATTAAATCAAGAACAAAAACATAATGGAGATTATTCGGATATGATTTAGATCTAGCAAAGGATATTTGCACAAAATATTGCTTAAAGGTTTTGGATGACCGAAATGAGTCATTCATATATCTTTATAGATCTTATGATTCCTATAAGCATCTCAAATCTCATCGAACTTCATATTCTGTAACATTTTCTAACTAAATTAAAACACTAGTTGAAGTTATGAGTTGAGAAAGAAACTATATTTTGCTATGGGCAAAACTTAACAGATTCATTTCACATCTCTATCCAATAACTACAATCCCTAATGCTCCACTAAATTCAAATACCCATCAGATTCTTCTCTTTATTTGTCTGAGCTTGCACATGGTGATGTGTTATTATCTAAGCGTGATTTTAAGCTTGATAATTCCATGCCTTAAGAAGAGCTCGTGCTAAAGATTGAATAAGATATTTTGTAAAGCCTGCAATCGTAACTAAAGTTTCTTTGTTCTTAAGTACTACTTTCCAACCTCTACATACTGAGATATAGATTGCACCTCAACTTCCTCAACCGTTGGCTCTCCATTACAAATTAATTTGTATTTTATCACTACTTCTACAATTAAAATGGCTACGAGATATTCTATGATGCTACTTTGATGGCGATATATTGCACCCAAGTTTGAAGCATCTAGATCTGATTTTTTGTGTCAGGTTAAATATATTAATGATGATAAAGATGTTCATGAATTGATTCCGCTGTCATCATAATCATAAAAATAAGTCTTCTAAGTAAAGGGTTTTTGTGTACCTCTTAAAAAGAAAATTTTTATTAGGCCCAAAAGAATTGATGTGACATAAGAAAAAAGTTTTAGCTTTATTTTAAGCATTTTAGAATTTATTTATTTAAATTTGAATCTTAGATTTGTTTTGATTTACTTTGTTAGGATAATTACAAGATTTGAAATTGAATTATTTAGTATTATTATTTAATAATACTTAAATTTAAATAATCTTATTTTTGGGTATATCCTTCAATTCCATTATATGAATAATGACTTGGGGATTGTATTTGATCATTGCAGAAAGAATA
>JXCR01075141.1:326967-343334 GCA_002079205.1 Phalaenopsis hybrid cultivar | reverse complement strand
ATATATATATACACACACTATTGTTATTATGATTTTTAGGTGATGTTATTAGATTTTTTATTCAAGAGTTCTAATAAATTAGGATGAGAAGATGTTATTTATAAATCAATCATACTTTTTCACTCAATTTTCAAATTCTCACTTATATATCAAATGAATACTATATTTATCAGATTCTCATATTTTAATAATCTTAAAATAACATTAAATATTTCATTCATCATCATGAATGATATTATTTTTCATCATCATCGTCTGCACACAAACAATCTTTCCTTTTTTTGAGAATTTAATTTTTGAATATGAAGCAATCAAAATGATCAATAAAACTTTAAAAAAAACTATCAGCTTATTTGATTCCATCTGTGACAAGAAACTTCACTCACATTATTCATATTAATTATATACAACCATCATAGATTAAACATCACATTAATACATACATAAGTACAATTATTGGAGTGTTAACTGATGGGTTATTGGAGGTTATGCAAAGGTTATGCGAAGGATATTAGTGTGGAACCGCGACGTCAGTGAGGAACGGTTACTGATGGGTTATTACGGAGTTATTCGAAGGTTATTGGAGATGTCACACAGAGGTTATTGACGCGAGATCGCAGGGTTATTACGGGGTTATGCAGAGGTAATTGTTGCGGGACCACAACGTCAATGAGAAATTATTACTGATGAGTTATTGCAGGGTTATTGTAAGGTTATTGGAGATGTCTTGTGGAGGTTATTGACGCGGGGCTGCACGTTTATTACAGGCTTATTGGAGGTTATGCAGAGGTTATTGCTACGGGACCACGACTTCAGTGGAGAACAGTTACTGATGGGTTATTGTGGGGTTATTGGAAGGTTATCAGAGATATCAAGCGGGACTGTGGGGTAATTATGAATTTAGGGGTTATGCAGAGGTTATTGATACGGGATCATTAAGTTATTAAAGGCATCTTGTTGAGTACATTTCAGATTCTCCACTCCTCAACTTCCGTAACAAGAAAGTTAAATATGTTTGTAGCTCTTATCCCTGACTGTCATTGATCTAAACACATGTGTTTTACCTTTGTTTATCTTTCTACTGAAACGCAAAATGTGTTTATCACCGGGGTTCGCTAATGAGTGGTTATGAGATTCTATAAATTTTTTGACTGTTCAATTACTTTGACCATCAACTGCATATTCAATCATTGCCAATAACCAATTATTGTGTCTAATTTTTGTATTTAACAGTATGTGATCTTCAGCTTTTTCTTGATACATGTTTTTTCACATACGAAATCCTTCGCCTTATGATTCCTAAAGTTAGATCAAAATGTAGTGTGCTCCTTATGAACAATAAATCCAATATGATGAGTGTAAACACAATATACTTTATAAGCTTCTTTCTCATTATAAACCATCGTCTGAAGTAATTTGTTTGCACTTGGCTCGGTGTAGTTATCTCTAACCTCACCAAACTGCACAGTAGAGAATGCTAATCTTAAAAACAGCTCAAATATAAATGATCTTAGATGACTTGGTACTCTTACCTAACAACTCAAATATAATCTTAAAAATAGCTGAACAACAGTACTTGATATGCTTATCTTAAAATTAGTTGAACAACAGTGTTAAGAACTTCGTATGCTTCTTCGATAAAAAGGGTGTGGTAAGGTTAAAAAAAAACACTTGATATAAATCTCATCCATTAAATAAAAACAACTCCAAAAACAAACACCTCCACGAACATACACATTTAAACAACCACTAAATCCTAATAATAACAACACCCTAAAAACACATAACACTTCTAAAACAACTGAAAAAATGTTCTCTAAACTAAAAATACATATATGAAAACACACCTCTATTCCAATCTCATGTGTTTCTCTGTTTGCGGGATAAATCTTCTAAAACACACCTCTATTCCAATATGATTCACGCGCGCAAAAAAGGCTTCGTCTGTGCTGGCGGGTCACGTGCAGTAAAATTGCTTTTTTAATATTTTAAGTGGTGGGTAGCACACGTGTCCTCATTCTACTGGCTTCCGCACGCAGAACTACGTACGTTCTTCTTATGAAAAAATTTCTCCTATCGATGACGGGGCAAGACAGATGAAAGGAATGGGGTGTGCATATTTTAATAGAATTTGTTCACAAATTTAATTTAAATCCACCCAAATATAAAAGAAAAAAAATTAAATCTCAGTTAAATCACTTTATTCTTCATTTTGTTTTTTCCCTCGTTCCATCTCCTTTGTATAAATCTGGATTTATTAAATCCGCCAGTGATGCGTATTTAATGGATCTACGTTGTTGTTGTTTGCAAACTTCATTTCATTTTCGTCACGACTCGTCAGATTTATCGGATTTGATAAATTCTATTTAATACAAATTTGGAGCTACAACCAAAAAAATGCCAGAGAGAGAGACAGAGGCTGATAGAAGGGACGAGAAATGCTAGCTGATACGTGGTTGTTTACTTTGAGTGGTTTAGGCGAATATTAAGATTTTAAAGGGGTCGTCTAATTGAGTAAATTTGTGGTGAACTGTAATTCTTTTGCATTAATTTGAGAAAATAATGTGTTTGGTATGAAGATTAATAAATACAATGTAAATATTGAGGGAATTTGTTGTTTACGTTGTAGTTCATTTTAGATGAATTTAGAATTCACCCGGTTTGCCCAAATTTGAATTATGCCATTCTTTTAAAATGATATTGGCAAGCAGCAACACCATCTTGTCCCTGCCACCTGCCACCGTTCGCATTCTCGCGTGGTCAATCGTCGCCTGCTGGCCTCCGCCGTTAACCACCGTTCCTTGTTCACCGCTATCGGTTGCCCTCAATTGTCGGCCGACCCCTCCGCATTTGGCCCCCCGTCATTGCTCGTCGCAATTGCCGGCCATCTGCCCACTTGTCCACCATGGTTGGCCCCCTGTCGTCACAAAACGTACGTCCACTTGCCCTTCATTACCGGCCCAACATTGCCGTCGGACAAAAAATATCTTTTAAAATGTATTATTTTTAACATAATTCTGACCAACCAAAAAATATCAAATATTACTTTTATTTTACCGTGAACAAAATAACTTGAATGAACTTCAAATAATTATAATCATGACACCCTGCATAAATTTTACATTGCATTTCATTTTCAGCAAATCAAACAACCCCAACTATATAAACTTGGCTTTAGTAAAACTTGGAAATGTGCATAAATCTTCCTTTTATGAAGAAGCATTTACATACATACCGCACAAATTCTTATACATATATGTATATGAAACACCTAAATATGAAATGTGTGGTGCTCAATTCCTTAACTTCAATTAAGTAGACAAGACAAATGCAGTTGATTATATCCCATTAAGTAAATGCTCATTATTTCAATCACAAATCATAATTTTAAGAGAATGATACTTTAAAATATTTAAAATATATATGTAAAATGATTTAATAACCAATAAGTTATTCAACAATTAATAGCACTTTTAAATAGTTATGATCTTGCTTGTGTCTTAAAAGGGTATATTCTTAAGTAGTGATTTATGTTTAGCACTATACAAAAAATTCAGCACATGCACTTATAATAAAATATAGGGAAGAGAGGCATCATAATTTTTACGGGGCCCATCCTGATCAAATTAATTCACTATATGCTTGTAAGTATAGGGGTACGTCATAAAAAACGAAGTTATAATCTTATAATGAGTACTACACTTGTCTTTATATAGCTAGAAAAATATACATGTTAGGAAATTCAACAACAGTCGTAGTCTAGCTACAACAGTTTCAAGTAGTGATTACTGGCGGTCGGTGGTTGAAGACATAAGATGGTGATGGCGGACGATGGTCGAAGTGGTTGTTTGCTACGAAGGTCGATGGGCTATAGCAGCTTGCGACTACAGAGGCAGTTCGTTATTGTCGGGTATNTCAGAGCCAGGTTCGAGGGCAGGAAAGAAAACTGCGGCGGCACAGGAAGCAAGAAGAACGATTTGGAGATTTTGGAAGGAGAAGGATCTGCCTGGAGTTTGCAGGTCAAGATCTACGCGAGCTGCCATTCGCGAAGGGTCCAGGAAGAACGCGCGGTTTTCAGCGAAGTGTTTGCGCGGGGTTCATCCGCGCAAGACCGCAGGGCAGCACAGAGGAAGCTCCGATTTGGCGCCGGAGAGGAAGGCTCGCGCGAGAAGAAGGCAGAAAAGGAAAGGAGCGGCCGGGCTTTGCGGGCAGGAGGCATCGCTGCTCGGAAAGGAAGGTTCGCGCAGGCAGAAAAGGCAAAGGCAGCGGAGGCGGAGGGTGAGCCAGGGAAGGAATCTTTGCTTTCTACCACCAGAGGAATATTCCTTTATTTGGCTGTGGTAAATTGGAAAGGGATTTAATTGCTTCCGCGTGCTGCATTGGAAAGGGAAGTTTATTAAAAGCATTTAATTAATGCAAAATTAATTAAAGAAATTTAACTAAGAAAAATTCTTTAATTAAGGGGAATATTTTCTTTTTTCAAAAAAAAAAAAATTCCTTCTTTCCTCTTACAAAAAAAAAAGAAAGAAAGAGGGTTCTAAAGATTTTTGCAGAGANTAATTAATGCAAACTTAATTAAAGAAATTTAACTAAGAAAAATTCTTTAATTAAGGGGGATATTTTCTTTTTCAAAAAAAAAAAAATTCCTTCTTTCCTCTTAAAAAAAAAAAGGCAAGGATTTTTGCAGAGGAATTTTTTTGCAAAAAGTTTTATTGCAGGATCAATTTTCAGATGGCATTTTCTGGAGCGAAAATCGAGGTGGTAAAGTTCGACAGAACTGGTAACTTCGGATTGTGGCAAACCAGAGTGAAAGATCTGTTGGCGCAACAGGGAATCTTGAAAGCTTTGCGGGCAACAAAACCAGATGTCATGGAGGATGAAGATTGGGAAGAATTACAACAGCGAGCGGCAGCGACGATACGACTATGTCTAGCAGACGAAGTTATGTATCACGTGATGAATATGAAATCTCCAGGAGAAGTTTGGAAGAAATTGGAAACTCAATTTATGGCTAAATCTCTGACGAACAAGTTGTATCTGAAGCAAAAGTTGTATGGGCTCAAGATGCAGGAAGGTTCTGATCTGGCGCAGCATGTTAATGGCTTTAATCAAATAATCACAGACCTATCACGGCTTGATGTGAGTATTGAGGATGAAGATCGAGCGATGATTCTGTTATGTTCGTTGCCCGCTTCCTATGAACACCTGGTGACTACTCTGACATATGGGAAAGAGACTATCAAAGTTGATGAGATTACTGCAGCGTTGTTGGCTCACAACCAGTGAAAGCAGAATNCTCTCTCTTATACACATATATATATATATATATATATATATATATATATATATATATATATTATCATGATTTTTAGGTGATTTTATTAGAATTTTTATTCAAGAGTTCTGATAAATTAGGATGAGAAGATGTTATTTATAAATCAATCACACTTTTTCAGTCAATTTTCAAATTCTCACTTATATATCAAATGAAAACTATATTTATCAGATTCTCATATTTTTAAAAATCTTAAAATAACATTAAATATTTCATTCATCATCATGGATAATATTATTTTTCATCATCATCATCTGCACACAAACAATCTTTCCTTTTTTTGAGAATTTAATTTTTGAATATGAAGCAATCAAAATGATCAATAAAACTTCAAAAAAAAATTATCAGCTTATCTGATTCAATCTGTGACAAGAAACTTCACTCACATTATTCATATTAATTATATACAACCATCATAGGTTAAACATCACATTAATACATACATAAGTACAATTATTGGAGTGTTAACTGATGGGTTATTGGAGGTTATGCAAAGGTTATACAGAGGTTATTGGTGCGGAACCGCGACGACAGTGAGGAACGGTTACTGATGGGTTATTGCGGAGTTATTCGGAGGTTATTGGAGATGTCACATAGAGGTTATTGACGCAAGGCCGCGGGGTAATTATGGGGTTATGCAGAGTTTTTGCAGAGGTAATTGTTGCTGGACCACGACGTCAATGAGAAACGATTACTGATGAGTTATTGCAGGGTTATTGTAAGGTTATTGGAGATGTCACGTGGAGGTTATTGACGCGGGGCCGCGGGTTTATTACAGGCTTATTGGAGGTTATGCGGAGGTTATTGCTACGGGACAACGACTTCAATGGAGAACAGTTAATGATGGGTTATTGTGGGGTTATTGGAAAGTTATTAGAGATATCAAGCTGGACTGTAGGGTAATTATGAATTTATTGGAGGTTATGCAGAGGTTATTGATATGGGACCGTTGAGTTATTAAAGACAGCTTGTTGAGTACATTTCAGATTCTCCACTCAACTTCTGTAACAAGAAATTTAAATATGTTTGTAGCTCTTATCCTTGACTGTGTCATTGATCTAAACACATTTATTTTACCTTTGTTTATCTTTCTACTAAAACTCAAAATATGTTTATCACCGGGGATCGCTAAGGAGTGATTATGAGATTCTATAAATTTTTTGGCTGTCCAATTACTTTGACCATCAACTGCATATTAAATCATTGCCAAATAACCAATTCTTGTGTCTATTTTTTGTATTTAACAGTATGTGATCTTCAGCTTTTTCTTGATACCTATTTTTCCACATACGAAACCCTTCGCCTTAAGATTCCTAAAGTTAGATCAAAATGCAGTATGCTCCTTATGAACATTAAATCCGATATGATGAGTGTAAACACAATATACTTCATAAGCTTCTTTCTCATTATAGACCATCGTCTGAAGTAATTTGTTTGCAGTTGGCTCGGTGCAGTTATCTCTAACCTCACCAAACTGTACAGTAGAGAATGCTAATCTTAAAAACAGCTCAAATATAAATGATCTTAGATGACTTGGTACTCTTACCTAACAACTCAAATATAATCTTAAAAAAAAACTAAACAACATTACTTGATATGCTAATCTTAAAATTAGCTGAACAACAGTGTTAAAAACTTCGTATGCTTCTTCGATAAAAAGGGTGTGGTAAGGTTAAAAAAAACACTTGATATAAATCTCATCCATTAAACAAAAACAACTCCAAAAACAAACATCTCCACGAACATACACATTTAAACAACCACTAAATCCTAATAATAACAACACCCTAAAAACACATAACACTTCTAAAACAACTGAAAAAATGTTCTCTAAACTAAAAATACATATATGAAAACACACCTCTATTCCAATCTCATGTGTTTCTCTGTTTGCGGGATAAATCTTCTAAAACACACCTCTATTCCATTATGATTCACACACGCAAAAAAGGCTTCGTCTGTGCTAGGTTGGCGGGTCACGCACAGTAAAATTGTTTTTTAATATTTTAGGTGATGGGTAGCACACATGGCCTCATTCTACTGGCTTCCGCACGCAGAACTACGTAAGTTCTTTTTATGAAAAAATTTCTACTGTCAATGATGGGGCAAGACAGATGAAAGGAATGTGCATATTTTAATAGGATTTGTTCACAAATTTAATTTAAATCCACCCAAATATAAAAGAAAAAAAATTTAAATCGTCGTTAAATCACTTTATTCTTCATTTTGTTTTTTCCCTCGTTCCATCTGTTTTGTATAAATCTGGATTTATTAAATCAGTCAGTGATGCGTATTTAATGGATCTACGTTGTTGTTGTTTGCAAACATCATTTCATTTCCGTCACGACTCGTCAGATTTATCGGATTTGATAAATTCTATTTAATGCAAATTTGGTGCTACAACCAAAAAAACACAGAGAGAGAGAGGCTGATAGAAGGGACAAGAAATGCTAGCTGATACGTGGTTGTTTACTTTGAGTGGTTTAGGCGATTACTAAGATTTTTAATGGGTCATCTAATTGAGTGAATTTGTGGTGAATTGTAATTCTTTTGCATGAATTTGAGAAAATAATGTGTTTGATATGAAGATTAATAAATACAATGTAAAATTTGAGGGAATTTGTTGTTTACGTTGTAGTTCATTTTTAGATGAATTTAGAATTCACCCGATTTCCCCAAATTTGAATTACGTCATTCTTTTAAAATGGTATTGGCAAGCAGCAACACCATCCTGTCACTGCCACCAGCCACCTGCCACCAATCGCATTCTCGCGTGGTCGATCACCGCCTGCTGCCCTCCTCCGTCAACCACCGTTCGTTGTTCACCGCTATCAATTGCCCTCAATTGTCGACCGACCCCTCCGCCATTTGGCCCCTCGTCATTGCTCGTCGCAACCGCCGACCATATGCCCACTTGTCCAACATGGTTGCCCCCCTGTCGTCACAAAACGTACGTCCACTTGCCCTTCATTACCGGCCCCACATTACCGTCGGATAAAAAATATCTTCTAAAATGTATTATTTTTAACGTAATTCTGACCAACCAAAAAATATCAAATCTTACTTTTATTTTACCGTAAACAAAATAACTTGAATGAACTTCAAATAATTATAATCATGACACCCTGCATAAATTTTACATTACATTTCATTTTCAACAAATCAAACAACCCCAACTATATAAACTGGACTTTAGTAAAACTTGGAAATGTGCATAAATCTTCCTTTTATGAAGAAGCATTTACATAAATACCGCACAAATTCTTATACATATATGCATGAAACACCTAAATATGAAATGTGTGGTGCTCAATTCCTTAACTTCAATTAAGTAAATGAAGTTAAGACAAATGAAATATGAAACACCTAAATATGAAATAGTAACAAGACAAATGCAGTTGATTATATCCCATTAAGTAAATGCTCGTTCTTTCAATCACAAGTCATAAATTTAAGAGAATGATACTTTAAAATATTTAAAATATATATGTAAAATGATTTAATAACCAATAAGTTATTCAACAATTAATAGCACTTTTAAATAGTTATGATCTTGCTTGTGTCTTAAAAGGGTATATTCTTAAGTAGTGATTTATGTTTAGCACTATACAAAAATTCAGCAAATGCACTTATAATAAAATATAGGGAAGAGAGGCATCATGATTTTTACGGGGCCCATCCTAATCAAATTAATTCACTATATGCTTATAAGTATAGGGGTATGTCATTCTCTTACGATAGAAATAATGAAGTTAAAATCTTATAATGAGTACTACACTTGTCTTTATATAGCTAGAAAAATATATATGTTAGGAAATTCAACAACAGTCGTAGTCTAGCTACAACAGTTTCAAGCAGTGATTACTGGCGGTCGGTGGTTGAAGACATAAGATGGTGATGGCGGACGATGGTCAAAGTGGTAGGTTGCTACGAAGGTCGATGGGCGATAACAGCTTGCGACTACAGAGGCAGTTCGTTATTGTCGGGTCTTTTCTCCAGAATATGTTAAAGTATTTTACTTTTTTTTTCTTCTTCTTCTTTCCCTCCAAATGAAGATTGGGGGGGCCTATTTATAACTTTTTTGGGAAGGACATTTTGGTCTTTTTGGCTCATAACGTCACTAATCATCTGAACGAACTGTCCATGCTGATCTACCTTGACCATGAAATGTAGCAAATGAATTTTTTTTTTAAATACTTGATCATACTTCCCCCTAATTTGATAACAAATTAAAGTAATATATGTTGTGGCGAGATCTAGATATACAACAGTTGTTGTGGTATATCTATAAATCAAATAGGAGAATGATTGATGAAGCGAAAAATAGAACGAGAAAAATCACACCAGAAAATAACACACAGATTTACGTGGTTCGGCAAAATGCCTACGTCCACGGAGTTGTAGAAGATTTTACTACTTGAGCAAATTACACCAGTCGATCACCTCGATTCACAAGAAGAATCTCTCACTCTCACTTCGTTACTCTCTGTTCTTCTCTCTCTACACCGAGATACCCCGAAGAAACTCTACATCGAGATACACCGAAAAAAACAAACTTAAAAGAAATAAAAACCAATTTCTCTACTGTCACAAGTCACCAAGAAGAAGCAAAGAGAGAACAATCTTCTTCTTCCTTATGTCGTAAAGAACTACCGCTTGCATTTCTCTTCCTCTACTCCGAGGAAACATTCCTCTATCCCGAGGAAACCGAAGAATAACTCAAACCGTGACTTCTAAACCCAATGAGAGCCATCCGAAGCTTTTATAACGAACAAGAAGGAACGAAGGGACGCTTCGCTTCGCAACAGAGGAAAGCGGGAGCGGTTGGCGCCTACGGTTCGCGAATCGATGACGGACGGGAACGATCGCGACTGTTTCACAATCGAAGCGGGAGCACGAAGCGAGAGAACGCGATGTTTCACGATCGGGTGAGTGGAAGCGGGTGTCAGACCGGGCTCCACTTCTAACAATATAAAAGGCATATATTATAGAAGATGATGAGGACGGGCTAGCAACAGTTAGTGTTGGCCTTCATGGCCATAATGGCAATAATAAACATCTACTGTTCCAATTTTTTTAAAATGTGATTATAAGGAAAATAACTTAGAAAACTATGATGAGAGTTATAAATATTTATTTTATTTTCAAAATATAAAACAATATCTTTCTTATGTCACCGAACTTTGAGAGTTCGTACTGCAGAAAGTAAATTCTCCCCATAAAAAATTTAGAAATCAGCAATGAAATAGACCCCAAAACAAATGATAGTTGCGATGGAAAACAAACATTAAACTTTTTCCAAACATACCCATGTGATGAAGTAATCATCAATAATGATCAACAATTAACAGTTAGCATTGTCCCTACCCTTCCTTAATTTTTCTCTTATCTTACTTGAATCCCTCAATTTTCCCTGTACACTTGAGGTTGGATTTACCAAACAACCTTTTGAGGTAAGATATATTTAATTCATACTAGCTCATGTCCCACTCACATCTCATAATCATCACACAGCACCAAAAATGCTTTTTGTAACTAGTTTATTTGGAAATGTAATTTGGGTCTTCTTTTTCATGTGAACTAATAAAAAGGAAATAGTATGATACTTTTACTCTAACGTTTTGTTCCTGCTGTTGAATCTTTTTAGGACACAAAGTCCCATATTATTTGTGAGTACATACAATTTGACGAAAAGACTTTGTAAAAAAGAGAGATAGAAGCTCAAAGAAAGTCTTGAGAAATATATTAATTTGATATCTTTGGTAATTCGAGAAGAGGTGGCTCCTCGAAGATTCCCTGAGTTACACGATTCCTTAAAGTGGGAGAGAGATAAATGGTCTAGTCAAGATCCCCTTCCCTCCTTTTTATCTTCCCTTTGATACATGCAAGAGAAACCCTTTAAAATAATCAGTGACATAAATCTTTGTATTAACTTGATGCTTTTATATGGCTTACTCTTAAAAAGATTGTGAAACCGATGCCATGTATTGCAGGCTAATATTAGATATTGTAGGTGCGACGGTCATCTTCGATATCTGATTGAAAGAAATGAATCTCTAATGTTGGACAACATGTTTAATAAGTGATAAACGGGTGTCCCTATTGATTGTGATGGCTTCCTCAAATTGCAGCAATCATGTAGAGACTCTGAATTGCTTCTCGAGGAATGCGAGGATGATTGTACCCGTTATCTGGATGTGTGGGCTCGATTCAACCACCTTGCATGTGAGCTCGATTCAACCACTTTGCTACGTAGGCTCGATTAAGCCACTTCGTCAAGTGAGCTCGATTCATCCAAAGGTTTTTTTTGGGGAANTGACGAGGGGGGGGGGGGGGGGGGGGGCTATTTATAACTTTTTTTTTAAGGGCATTTTGGTCTTTTTGGCTCATAACGTCACTAATCAGCTGAACAAACTGTCCATGCTAATCTATCTTGACCATGAAATGTGGCAAGTGAATTTTTTTTTTTAATACTTGATCATACTTCCCCCTAATTTGATAACAAATTAAAGTAATATATGTTGTGGCGAGATCTAGATATACAACAGTTGTTGTGGTATATCTATAAATCAAATAGGAGAATGATTGATGAAGCGAAAAATAGAACGAGAAAAATCACACCAGAAAATAACACACAGATTTACGTGGTTCGGCAAAATGCCTACGTCCACAGAGTTGCAGAAGATTTTACTACTTGAGCAAATTACACCAGTCGATCACCTCGATTCACAAGAGGAATCTCTCACTCTCACTTCGTTACTCTCTGTTCTTCTCTCTCTACACCGAGATAACCCGAAGAAACTCTACATCGAGATATACCGAAGAAGACAAACTTAAAAGAAATAAAAACTAATTTCTCTACTGTCACAAGTCACCAAGAAGAAGCCAAGAGAGGACAATCTTCTTCTTCTTTCTTCTTCTTCCTTCTGTCGTAAGGAACTACCGTTTGCACTTCTCTTCCTCTGCTCTGAGGAAACCTTCCTCTATCCCGAGGAAACCGAAGAATAACTGAAACCGTGACTTCTAAACCCAAGGAGAGTCATCCGAAGCTTTTATAACGAACAAGAAGGAATGAAGGGATGCTTCGCTTCGCAACAGAGGAAAGCGGGAGCGGTTGGCGCCTACGGTTCGCGAATCGGCGACAGACGGGAACGATCGCTACACAGAGCGGGAGAACGCAATGTTTCACGATCGGGTGAGCGGAAGCGGGTGACGGACCGGGCTCCACTTCTAACAATATAAAAGGCATATATTATAGAAGATGATGAGGATGGGCTAGCAACAGTTAGTGTTGGCCTTCATGGCCATAATGGCAATAATAAACATCTACTGTTCCAATTTTTTTAAAATGTGATTATAAGGAAAATAACTTAGAAAACTATGATGAGAGTTATAAATATTTATTTTATTTTCAAAATATAAAACAATATCTTTCTTATGTCACCGAACTTTGAGAGTTCGTACTGCAGAAAGTAAATTCTCCCCATAAAAAATTTAGAAATCAGCAATGAAATAGACCCCAAAACAAATGATAGTTGCGATGGAAAACAAACATTAAACTTTTTCCAAACATACCCATGTGATGAAGTAATCATCAATAATGATCAACAATTAACAGTTAGCATTGTCCCTACCCTTCCTTAATTTTTCTCTTATCTTACTTGAATCCCTCAATTTTCCCTGTACACTTGAGGTTGGATTTACCAAACAACCTTTTGAGGTAAGATATATTTAATTCATACTAGCTCATGTCCCACTCACATCTCATAATCATCACACAGCACCAAAAATGCTTTTTGTAACTAGTTTATTTGGAAATGTAATTTGGGTCTTCTTTTTCATGTGAACTAATAAAAAGGAAATAGTATGATACTTTTACTCTAACGTTTTGTTCCTGCTGTTGAATCTTTTTAGGACACAAAGTCCCATATTATTTGTGAGTACATACAATCTGACGAAAAGACTTTGTATCATAGAGAAGGTGAAAAAGAGAGATTGAAGCTCAAAGAAAATCTTGAGAAATATATTAATTTGATATCTTTGGTAATTCGAGAGAAGGCGGCTCCGCGAAGATTCCCCTAGTTACAGGATTTCTTTAAGTGGGAGAGAGATAAATGGTCTAGTCAAGATCCCCTTCCCTCCTTTTTATCTTCCCTTTGATACATGCAAGAGAAACCCTTTAAAATAATCAGTGACATAAATCTTTGTATTAACTTGATGCTTTTATTTGGTGTCCTCTTAAAAAGATTGTGAAATCGATGCTATGTATTGCAGGCTAACATTAGATATTGTAGGTGTGACGGCCATCTTTGATATCTGCGTGAAAAAAACAAATCCCCAATGTCGGGCAGCATCTTTAATAAGTGATAAACGGGTGTCCCTATAGATCATGATGGCTTCCTCAAATTGCAGCAATCACGTAGATGGGCTGAATTGCTTCTCGAGGAATGCGAGGATGATTGTACTAGTTATTTGAATGTATGGGCTCGATTCAACCACCTTGCATGTGAGCTCGATTCAACCACTTTGCTACGTGGGCTCAATTAAGCAACTTCGTCAAGTGAGCTCGATTCATCCAAAGGTTTTTTTTTGGCGAAAATTCCCCTATACACATGTTTGAGTATACACCTACCTACCCACCTACCTACATGATTGTATAACATATTGAAAATTGTGGTCTAAATTGATTTTCTGTGAAGTTTGCTGATCGAATTGGTCAAACCATCACAATCTCCGAAGAGAGTTTTGCATTTTTACTTTATATTAACCAATATGGTTTGATTAAATCAAATCTTACTCAAATATTATGGCTACATTTTTTCTAATTATTATAATAAAATTTAAGGCCATCATAAGAAAAAAAAAATCATATTTGGCATGTTAATATACTTTTATTGTATTAATTCAAGTAATTTAAAATAGAAATTTGAATGAAAATATTTTCTTAAATCATGTCAGATTTGTTCAAATCAATGGGGCCAAGCAGTTTCGCCAAACAAGGTCTAACTTGAACAAGTTATTTCTAAAGTAGTTTCAAAGCATTAATCAATTCATGAATGACTTCTATTTTGAGCACTCTTAAAATAGTCCCAATTATTTATATAAAACCATTTTAGTCACATAATTTTTATAAATGTTGAAATAACTCCCCTAAGACAGAAATAATTCGGTTATAAGGCCATCATAGCTTATTTTTAATATAGTAGGGGACTATTTTGACATTTTTATAAACTCTGTGACTACAAAGACTCTTATAAATAATTTGAGACTATTTTGACACGTATATTATGATTTATATAAATTAAAATATCTTGATCAATATTATAAAATTTTGCCCATACAATGAGCCAGACATACATGATACATGCTGCTCCATAAAACCCATTTTATGAAAGCAACATATCATAAAATAAAAAAATATTTTGTACAATCCCATTGAGAACTAAACTTCTGTGAGTNAAGTAATTTAAAATAGAAATTTGAATGAAAATATTTTCTTAAATCATGTCAGATTTGTTCAAATCAATGGGGTCAAGCAGTTTCCCCAAATAAGGTCTAACTTGAACAAGTTATTTCTTCAGTAGTTTCAAAGCATTAATCAATTCATGAATGACTTCTATTTTGAGCAAACTCTTAAAATAGTCCCAATTATTTATATAAAACCGTTTTAGTCACATAATTTTTATAAATGTTTAATGTAGTAGGAGACTATTTTGACATTTCTATAAACTCTGTGACTACAAGGACCCCATATAAATAATTCGAGACTATTTTGACACGTATATTATGATTTATATAAATTAAAATATCTTGATCAATATTATAAAATTTTGCCCATACAATGAGCCAGACATACATGATACATGCTGCTCCATAAAACCCATTTTATGAAAGCAACATATCATAAAATAAAAAAAATATTTTGTACAATCCCATTGAGAACTAAACTTCTGTGAGTTGAGCTTTGAAAAATATTTTTTTCTCATCATCACCATTAGCTTTATTCCGAATATTGGTCCCCAGCAAACTCTAAATGCAAATTTAGAGGAATTTTTCTTTTCTTAATTCCAATTCTCAAATCTTACCAGACTTAATCACTTGTAAACCAAAATCTGCAAACAATGAAAATAGAAGAACACATAACCATAACTTTTTCTCTCTTAATGACTGTTGCAAGATCACTACAAACCGTTGAATCGATTACCAACAATAATTTAGATCTCCAGAACAATATCTGAAAACAGGAGAAAATGAACAAATCATTAGCAATTTTGCTTAACAATGCTGCTTCAGAAATAGAGAATAGAAGTAGAAAATAATAAAAATTTCTAACTATAATTCTATATTTCAGACCAAGAAGTTATGTGAGCTTACATTCTGAATCAGTTTTGACCCATTTGCAACGTTCCTCCACTTTATCTTCTTCATTGTTCTTCTGCAAATACTTCATTGTTGGGGGTCGAGATACAGTTCGGGGATGAATCTTTTTATGAATTATTTTCTTCAAAATCTTATGTGCGCAGAATGAGCAGAAGAAACTCATTAATTGAAGTCAAAAGAAAACTTTTAAAATGGAAAAAAAAAAGCAATTTTGAATAAGTTCATACCTTCTTCAGTTTTGATTCAGAAATTGAGTCTCTTAAACTTGGCTGTGGTGATAAACTGCTTCTGCTTATAAACATTTTATTGAGAAGGGATGAGAGTGATCTTTGTCTGATCCAATTGCAATCATCAGAAAGCAAGTGTTCGAGTTTGTTTAAGGTGGTCTTGGAATCTTCAGAATCATCTGTTGATCCCTTGCAGATTTTGAGTGAAGAAATGGTGTCGTCAGCTTCCAGAGTTAAGGAAGTAATTACAGATTCATTTATTGAGTGATCAGCGCTTTGGATTTCAGTCTTCTCAGTTTCATGTGTGGTTGAACTGAGCTTGAGATTTAGCATTTTGCTTATTTCTTTCTGAAAATTGATAACTTCTTCTATGTTGAGATCTGAAAATTTGTGTGATGATCCTTGAGTTTCAGAAGAACTTTGTG
>JXCR01075141.1:270774-326734 GCA_002079205.1 Phalaenopsis hybrid cultivar | reverse complement strand
TAAAAATTATAAACAACTTTAAAGAGGAAAAAAGGGAATAACTCACAGTGAGGACTTGGGCCAACTTCAGTTCTCTTCTCATGTCTCCCATTGAACTTAATTTGAACCCAGCTGAAGATCTGCAACAGAGCTCACAGTTCATCAACAAAACCATTGTTAAAATGTAATAAATATATTTATATAGCTTCTGATGATTCTGCCTTGTTTTCCTCACCCTCATAACTCCACCAGTGCTGCAAACTCCAATCTTGTTTATATATATAAATAGAGATGGAGAGGGAGAGAGAGAGAGAGAGGAAAACAAGTAAACTAAACTGAAAACGGTTCCCTCCGCCTTAGAAATGGCTACCAAGTTTAAGAGAGATTGTGATGAGGAAAGCTACAGAGGATTTATTCCTAAGATAGAAAGAGATGGGAGGAATTCAGAAGAATAAATAGAATGGAGAAGAAGAACATGGCAGAGCTTTCAATCGATATTTTCCAGTAGTTTCTGGACATTTTCGTATGCTCAATATCCCAGGCAAAAGTTCACTCCATGCTTCTTGAACCTATCAATTTGTCACATGTGGCAAGTTTTTTATTTTTTTTTTATTTTTTATTTATTTGGCGTACTAAACTCAATTATGCGTGTGCTACAAAGAAACTAAAGATGAAGAAGGGATGACAAGGGATTAGGAGTTCATCTGGATAGAGGCGGAATAAGTTCCTTCTTTTTAGAGGGTTTACCGTCGTAGATTCAAGGTGGGAGGGACTAAGTTAATGAAAAGTGAAAAGATATGAGAAGATTTAATTTTATTGATAAAAATAGGGGTATAAATACTCATTATAAGACTTACTGGTAAGAAAAATAATCAAAACAGAATACAGTAGAAAAGTAAATGAATAATAACAAAATATAAGAGTTAGCTAATCTATCTAATTTATGGAGAGAAATAAATAAAGATTGTCAAGATCTCTCATATAATTTATAACCATCTAAATATAGAGTTAAAACCATTATGAAATATAATAATTAATATTTTTTAGATCTTTCAACACTCTCCCTCAAGTTGGGTTGTATAGATTGTGCATGCCTAAATTGTTACATAAATCTTCAAAGTAGATTCTTGGGAGAGGCTTAGTGAGGATATCTGTTGTTTGATGTCGGGAATGAATGTATGCAAGTTCGACGACTCCTCTCTCAATATTTTTTGAGATGAAGGTCGATCATTCTCGATTTGTTCCGTTCTGTCATGGTGTATTGGATTCTTTGCAATGTTGATGATTGTCTGGTTGTTGCATTGTAGTTTGACAGTTTTTTTAGTTAGCATTCCGAGTTCACTGAATATTCTTCAAATCCACATTGAGGATGATATCGTCGACGTATACTATTAGAATTACAATCTTCTTTTCGGGAGAGGTTTTCACGAAGAGAGTGTGATCTGTCTGACACTGAGTATACTCATATTTTGTCACTGATTTTGCAAATCTATTGAACCATGCTCAAGGAGATTGTTTGAGGCTGTATCATGATTTTTGGAGTTTGCAGACTTTATTTTTTGAAAAAAATGCTTCTAGTCCGGGAGGTGCTTCTATGTAAACTTCTTTTCCAAATCGTCATTTAGGAAAATATTTTTCACATCGAGTTGACGTAGCTGCCAGTCTTCATTTGTCGCAAGTGAGAGAAGGATTTTGATGGTGTTAAGTTTGACTATAGGAGCAAAGGTTTCTTGGTAATCAATACCGTAGGACTGTGAAAAACTTTTTGCTGTGAGACGTGCTTTTAATCTCTCAATTGTATCATCTGCCTTGTATTTGACTTTGAAAATCCATTTGCAACCGATTGCTTTCTTTCCCTTTGGTGGGTCTGAAACAATCCATGTACCATTCTTTTGTAGGGCTCTTACCTCTTCATTGATGGTCGCTTTCCACCCCGGGTGTTTGAGAGCTTCATCAATCGTGTTTGGGACTTGTGTATTATCAAATGCATTGACATAGGCTCGGTAAGCTGAAGATAGTCTTTCATAGGACACAAAGTTAGAGATCGGATGAATCGTGTGTTAGTACCTGAGTGGAGGACGGATGGACTTAACACCTTTTCTTAAAGCAATTGAAATGTCGGAGTCATCAATCATAAGTATAGTAGATTCATGCTCAAGTGTCTTCGTACCTAAGTGGATTTCTGTAGGAGTTGGATTCAGTTCTGACTCTTGGATTGGTGATGGATGTGTTGGGTGATCTATGTGCGAGTTGGACACTTGAGGACTAGACTGAGACTGATTGTTAGATACATTTTCACATCAGTTGGATAAACTTGTTGTAATGAGTCGGTTCGAGGGATAAGGATTTGATGTGTGGTGGTATGAACTCGTTGTCCCCCCAAGACTAATATTCCCTTAAAGTCTCCCCCTGAATATTAGAATTGGGGTAGTAAGGCTGATTTTCAAAGAAGATGACATACATAGTCCTGTAGGTTTTTCTTGTGAGAGGAGAGTAGAACTTATTCCCTTTTTGATGAGGCGAGTAGCCGAGGAAAATACATTTAGTAAATTTGGTGTCAAGTTTGCTGCGATTGTGTGAATGAATGTGAACAAAGAAGGAGCAACCAAATACTTTGGTATGTAGATTTTGGGTAATTGCCTTAGTGTGGGGAAATGATTTGAGAAGGAGTTGGACTGGACTTTGAAATTTGAGGACCCAAGAAGACATCCTGTTGATGAGGTAGGCTGCAGTGGATACAATGTCACCCCAAAAAACCTTAGGCACATTAGGAAAACATGAGGCAGCGGGCCACCTCGAGAAGGTGGCGGTTCTTGCGTTTGACGATTCCATTTTGTTGAGGAGTGCCGACGCAAGGACGGAGATGGAGGATGCCTTTAGAGGATAGATAAGAGCCGAGGACGGAAGCGAAGTACTCCTTTACATTATCAGTCTGGATGGAGGTTTGGAATTGTGTTATGATCATTCAATAAAATTGTTCAAATATGTGACCGACTGCAGATTTTTCTTTCATAATAAATAACCATGTTAGTCGAGTGTAATCATTAATAAATGAGACAAACCACCGAGTCCCGGTAAGAGTTGTAACACGGGATGATCCTCAGATATCACTGTGAATAGTGCAAAGGGTCGGGAAGAGGTGTAACCAACACGTGGAAATGATGTGCGAGTGTGTTTGACAAGTTGACGAAATTCATATTGAAAAGAACGAACATCTTTATTGATAAATAAATTTGGAAATAATTTTACAAGATACATAAAATTTGGATGGTCGAGCCGAAAATGTCATAACATGATCTCACAATCTTTATTGACACTAGAATTAAAGATAGAATAATGGGTAAACAAATGTCCGCAGCGAGGTCGTGGTGGTGAAGTACAGTTGATGACGTAGAGACCCGAGCACATCTCAGCATTGCCAATCATCGTCCCGAGTCTGTGTCCTGAAATTCACACATGGTAGAGAAAAATTTAGCAATACACCTCAAATTACTAGTCAATTTTCCGATTAATATTAAATTGCAATTTAAAGTAGGAAAATGAAGCACAAATCGGAGTAGAATGTTTTAGGTAATACGCACGGAGCCAAAGCCGGTGACTTTGGAGACAGAGCCATCGGCAACACAGATGGTGGAGTTGTCATGGAGAAGGGAGGCATCACCAGTCATGTGATGAGAAGCGTCGGAATCGATGATCCACTGACCGAAGGATCCTTGATTGACTCTGAAGGCACGGTACAACGTACCTTGATGCACGAGGAGGCCGGTGATGGGGTTGGGAACAGCCAAATCAGGTTGTTTGTCGATCAGTTTGTGCAGCAAATCTAGTTTCTCTTTGCTGAATGGACTGGGAGTTAGTGCAGGAAGGTCATCGACAGTGACGACACTATTGGCACGGAAGTGCGATCAAACTGAGGCTTCCAATCAGCTGGCTTTCCATGAAGCACCTAACATGTGTCTTTATTATGGCTTGGTTTGCGGCAATGGTCGCACCAGGGANTTGATGCACGAGGAGGCCGGTGATGGGGTTGGGAACAGCCAAATCAGGTTGTTTGTCGATCAGTTTGTGCAGTAAATCTAGTTTCTCTTTGCTGAATGGACTGGGAGCTAGTGCAGGAAGGTCATCGACAACGACGACACTGTTGGCACGGAAGTGCGATCAGACCGAGACTTCCAATTAGCTGGCTTTCCATGAAGCACCTAACATGTGTCTTTATTATGGCTTGGTTTGCGGCAATGATCGCACCAGGGGCGACCTTTGCGTGATGGGTTTTCGCTGTGTTGAGTTGGAGGAACCCGAGCTGCAAGGGTGGAGGCGTCAACGGAGAGATTGTGCGAAGTGGAGATAGGTCCAAGCATGACTTTCTGGCGGTTTTCTTCGCGGCGAACCTCGGAGAAGGCCTCGCAAATGCTCGGTAGCGGTTTGAAGCTTAATACACGTGAGCGGACATGATCGAGAGAGTTGCTGAGGCCGAGAAGAAATTTGAATATCCTTTTTTGCTCGATGATCTGACGGTATAAGTTGGAGTCAGGAGTGCATGACCAGGCATGGACTTCATACATGTCAACCTGTTGCCAGTAACGTGAGAGGGCATTAAAATACTGAGTCACAAATTGATCACCTTGGCAAAGATTGTGGAGGATTGACTCGATTTCGAAGAGCTTGGTTATGTTATCTGAGTGAGAGTATGTCCATCAAGCATCATCCCAAATACTCTTGGTCGTGTCGTAGAGAAGAAAATTTTCGTTGATGTCGTTGGTCATGGAATTGATTAACCACGACATGACCATGTGGTTTTTTGCATTCAATGTTTGGTTGGGTTATCCGTGGTCAGAGTTACAACATCACCGGTGATATAGCCGTCATTGCCTCTGTCACAGATAAACATCATGACGGATTGGTACCATTGGAGGTAGTTTTGGCCGTTGAGTTCGTGGCCAGTGATGAGAGAGGAAGTGTCATCGATTCCGGTTGGAACATTGACAGATGAGGCAGATGATATTTCTTGGGATGATGAAAAAGAAGTCGTCATACCGATGAAGATTGGTATGATTCTGATATCATGAAAAAATATGAGAAGACTTAATTTTATTGATGAAAAAATGAGTATAAATACTCATTACAAGACTTACTGGTAATGAAAACAATAAAAACAGAATACAGTAGAAAAAAAATGAATAATAACAAAATATAAGAGACACTTAATCTNTGTCAACCTGTTGCCAGTAACGTGAGAGGGCATTAAAATACTGAGTCACAAATTGATCACCTTGGCAAAGATCGTGGAGGAATGATTCGATTTCGAAGAGTTTGGTTATGTTATCTGAGTGAGAGTATGTCCATCAAGCATCATCCCAAATACTCTTGGTCGTGTCGTAGAGAAGAAAATTTTCGTTGATGTCGTTGGTCATGGAATTGATTAACCACGACATGACCATGTGGTTTTTTGCATTCAATGTTTGGAATTTTGGGTTATCCTTGGTCAGAGTTACAACATCACCGGTGATATAACCGTCATTGCCTCTGTCACAGATAAACATCATGACGGATTGGTACCATTAGAGGTACTTTTGGCCGTTGAGTTCGTGGCCAGTGATGATAGAGGAAGTGTCATCGATTCCGGTTGAAACATTGACAGATGAGGCAGATGATATTTCTTGGGATGAAGAAGAAAAAGTCGTCATACCGATGAAGATTGGTATGATTCTGATATCATGAAAAAATATGAGAAGACTTAATTTTATTGATGAAAAAATGAGTATAAATACTCATTACAAGACTTACTGGTAATGAAAACAATAAAAACAGAATATAGTAGAAAAAGAAATGAATAATAACAAAATATAAGAGACAGTTAATCCCTCTAACTTAAGGAGAGAAATAAATAGAGATTCCCAAGATCTCTCATATAATTTATAACCCTCTAAATATAGAGTTATAACCAATATGAAATATAATAATTAGTATTTTTTAGATCTTTCAACACAAAAACAAAGTGATATCTCAAGAGGGGGGCGAAAGCAAGTAAAAATATGAATTTGAGAGGGATGGAAGAGTGCAGCGGCAATTGAACCTGCATTTGATTAACAACTAGTAGCTCAAAATGAAACAAACAAACACACACACACACATACATATATATTATAATAAAAGATAGATTGATTATTTGGCTTTATGCGACATCGNAGGGATGGAAGAGTGCAGCGGCAATTGAACCTGCATTTGATTAACAACTAGTAGCTCAAAATGAAACAAACACACACACACACACATACATATATATTATAATAAAAGATAGATTAATTATTTGGCTTTATGCCACATCTTAATATTTATATGAAATTAATATTTTCTAGAGACAATATATCAATTTTATTTTAATGAAGTTTAAATACGGTCATGGTGCACAATCTAAGAGGTTGATTTTCATTTTATTCACATTCCATCTAGAGTAAAAAATAAGGCTTTTTAGCTCTCCCGAGAACGCCACTTTGGACGGAAACCCGTATTTGCAATTCAATGAATTTAGGCACGCTTCAGATTATATTTCTTCAACGATTTAACAAGAGAACTAGGCATGATGAATTCATTTTTCATCTTATATTATTTCCATCAATTATACTCTTAATTTCATGCAAATTTTATATACATATTGTATATTCTATTTTATACGATTTATATTTCACATTTAATATATGTAAATAATATGTAATAATTCTATTTTCTTATGATTTTCAAAACCCAGAAGCTAAAAAAACATAGTTTATGCAAACAGATCAGATGTGTTTTCTAAACTCCACCTCACCAAATAAGTTGCCCCAAACGGACCTNGAATTCATTTTTCATCTTATATTATTTCCATCAATTATACTCTTAATTTCATGCAAATTTTTATATACATATTGTATATTCTATTTTATACGATTTATATTTCACATTTAATATATGTAAATAATATGTAATAATTCTATTTTCTTATGATTTCAAAATCCATAAGCTAAAAAAACACAGTTTACGCAAACAGATCAGATGTATTTTCAAAACTCTACCTCATCAAATAAGTTGCTCCAAACGGACCCTAAATTAAGTTCAGGTGTCGGCAACTTTGAGGTTAATGTCAGATCTTCGTTGACTTGGATTGGGCCGAATATCATAGCAGAAAGTGTTGAAGTTACCATTTCTTCTAATTGAGCTTCACTGACTTTAAACCACGTCAAATTTCTTCATTTCTTCCATCCTCTTTAACTTACAAACAGAATTATCTACATAACGTTGAAAGCAAATGCCTTAGCGAAGAAAACAGCAATTTATCTTATGATTCGAACTGCTTTGCAATGGCGTCTGATTCTGAGATTGCTTCAGTAAACACAAAGTCTGCACGTGGCAGTTAGGGGGATGCATCAGACTTGACATCTACAGGAAATAGATTTCTACTCTCATGTGTCGTTTTATATGCATAATTGGTTCGGTTTTGTCTTTTTTGTTTGTAGTCTGTTAATTTACAATTATTATTAGCTGCTTAAAAATCTTTTCAGTTATTTGCCGCATCACTCATCTCAGTGTAAATGAACAAATCAACTTTTGCATTGTGTGCCATGCAAGGATTAAATGGCTACCCAACTGACTAAATCGGTTCAAATCTATGTGCATTGAGATATTACATTGTTTTCTTCATTTTCGTCTGTTAGGATAATGATAAATCTTGAAACAAAGAATTATATGTAAATACTTACAATGAGGATTTCAAATCAAGGCGCAGATTTACAATGTTTGGTGAGATAGATTAAATATTTTGCCAAGTTTTAAAACAGATATAGCATTTAGTTTGTGTTAACGATTGAGAAGAAACTGACTCATTTATTGTAAAGATTGAAGTTGAACCCGAAAAATAGGTGTCATGATGTTTCTTCTGCATTCTTCTTTTTTTTATTAAGGTTGTGAAAATTAGACCAGTCATTGTATAAGAGAAATCCAGTGTCTTTAGTTCTGCTTTATGTGAACAGTCATTTTTCCATTGATATAGTGAATTCTTCTTTCATGCGCATTATTTTTACATCATGTGTTTAGTGTAAAATTGTGTTTTTCTTTTATTTATTTCATTTTTCAGGGCATTGGTTTTATAATAATCTTTCCAAACAAAGAGCTAAACTATTTACTAGAAGTCGTGATGATCCAGATCAAGCACATCTAAATGAGAAGCACAGTGACTAATGGTGTGTTTGTTTCAGCTATCACTGCACGAAATCTTAGTTATGTAATCGTTGTAGAAAATATGCTATACAGAAGCTCAGTAACAGTTGATCTATTTGAAAAATACAGTTTAATGTGTACAAAAAAAAAATATTACAAATATAATAAAACCTATTTATTTATGATATATTTTATTTTAGGCGAATTTACATACATAGCACCAAATTCTTATGCATTTAATTATCTACATCTAAAGCACTTTACCTATGTAAATAGTGCAATCTTTCTTTTCATACATCTCTTCATATACAGGGAAGAAAAGATGCTTAGCTCCTAAAAAAAGTTTGGGTATGGGATAAGCAAATTTATAAGGATTAGGTGCTATGTATGTAATTTTATGTAATTTTATTTTATTTTTAATTATGTGCATATATTATTTTTAAGTATGCATTTGCTTTTTTTATTTCATATTATAATAATTAAAAATAATCCATTTTTATATTTGTTATTACATTTCATATCTTTAGTATTTATTTTTATATGCATAGTTATTTCTTAAGAATATAAAAATAGATTATAGTTATAATAAAATAATAAATTTTTATATTATTAATCATTTGATACTTGGAAAGCCAAGCATCAACGCGAGTAAAATAGAGAGCTTATTTGATGCTGTGACATTTTGAAAACACATCAGATCTGTTTGGGTAAACTGTGTTTTGACTACTTATGCATTTTTAAAACACTGAAAACAGTTTTTTCATACCGTATCTATCTAGGTGTGGCGACAGCTTTCTGGCTACGATCCGACTTTTCAAAAAAAAAAAAAATTAAAAATTTGTAATAGTCACCGCACCTAGCTTATCAATAGATTATTTTTAATCAGCATATCAGTATATTATTCAATAAGTAACCCTAAATTGTGAACGCAGGAAGCAGGTTGGCAGCCCGCAGCTGTGGTCAGAACCGTCGGTAAAATATTTGCCGCCGGTTTGTAGCGCAGTCATGGAAAACGCAACCAAACACGAGATTTCAGAACTCGTTCCAAAAGTTGGACAAAAATCAGGAATAAACGCACCCTTAGGGCCCGTTTGGGGCAGCTTATAATATCAGTGTCAGTTGTCCATGTGATCATGAGCTTTCCAACTC
Organism: Phalaenopsis hybrid cultivar; assembly: GCA_002079205.1. Classification (NCBI taxonomy): domain Eukaryota; kingdom Viridiplantae; phylum Streptophyta; class Magnoliopsida; order Asparagales; family Orchidaceae; genus Phalaenopsis; species Phalaenopsis hybrid cultivar. The sequence continues at coordinate 317,416 of JXCR01075141.1, read as the reverse complement.
CAAATGAAACCACAGTATTTTGACGGAAACTTGCTGAATCCGAAATACTGCCTAAATGCAATCCACTATTCATGTAGTTGGTGGGAAGAACCAATCTTACTTTCTATCTATTGAACAGTTACTACAAATCTCTAATACAAAATTTGCTGGAATTAGCAGAAACTTTCAAATTTTTACTGTACGGTGAAAGTTTTCTTTGAATGGAATCAATTACTCTTCTCTGTCATTAACTCGATGTATTTGCACGGGAACTATTTAAAATGCAGGGAATAGACCAAAATGTCATCTTTTTCTTGACTTCACACATTCATCTTAAAGGCAAACCCATCAAGCTCTATAACAACAACAACAAAAAAACCATAATCCCACCACCTGGGTGAATAAGAAACAACAACAACAACAAAGCCTTAATCCCACTACGTGGGGTCGGCTACATGAATCCTTTTTCACAACAACAACAACAAAGCCTTAAGCCCACTACGTGGGGTCGGCCACATGAATCCTTTTTCTCTTTGCGTCCTATTTAGTGTCATATTTTCATTTAGTTCTAGTAAATTAAGATCATTTTTAATACCATGAGCCCAAATCTTCCTAGGTCTACCTCTGCCTTTCTTAACACAAGTTGAATCTAAAAAATCTACACTCCTAATCGGATACGTTTAATGTGAGCAAACCATCTAAGACAACTTTTTCTAATTTTATTGTCACAGGAGCTACACCAACCCTATCACGAATATATTCATTCTGCATTTTGTCTCTAAGTGTTGCAAATCCATCAAGCCAAAAGAGAAAAAAAAAGAGACATTTAAAAAGCTATCATTAGAAGATCAATCGACTTTCAAAAAGCTATCCGAAACTTATATTCAATGCATACAATTTTACAGCCAGAATTACTACAATATTGCAAAAACAAAGAAAAAAGCAATGCACAAAATTTCCATCTAAATATTTACAATCNAGTTATAAATATTTATTTTATTTTCAAAATATAAAACAATATCTTTCTTATGTCACCGAACTTTGAGAGTTCTTACTGCAGATAGTAAATTCTCCCCATAAAAATTTTAGAAATCAGCAATGAAATAGATCCCAAAACAAATTATAGTTGCCATGGAAAACAAACATTAAACTTTTTCCAAACATACCCATGTGATGAAGTAATCATCAATAATGATCAACAATTAACAGTTAGCATTGTCCCTACCCTTCCTTAATTTTTCTCTTATCTTATTTGAATCCCTCAATTTTCCGTATACACTTGAGGTTGGATTTACCAAACAACCTTTTGAGGTAAGATATATTTAATTAATACTAGCTCATGTCCCACTCACATCTCATAATCATCACACAACACCAAAAATGCTTTTTGTAACTAGTTTATTTGGAAATGTAATTTGGGTCTTCTTTTTCATGTGAACTAATAAAAAGGAAATAGTATGATACTTTTACTCTAACGTTTTGTTCCTGCTGTTGAATCTTTTTAGGACACAAAGTCCCATATTATTTGTGAGTACATACAATCTGACGAAAAGACTTTGTATCATAGAGAAGGTGAAAAAGAGAGATGGAAGCTCAAAGAAAGTCTTGAGAAATATATTAATTTGATATCTTTGGTAATTCGAGAAGAGGTGGCTCCTCGAAGATTCCCTGAGTTACACGATTCCTTAAAGTGGGAGAGAGATAAATGGTCTAGTCAAGATCCCCTTCCCTCCTTTTTATCTTCCCTTTGATACATGCAAGAGAAACCCTTTAAAATAATCAGTGACATAAATCTTTGTATTAACTTGATGCTTTTATATGGCTTCCTCTTAAAAAGATTGTGAAACCGATGCCACGTATTGCAGGCTAATATTAGATATTGTAGGTGCGACGATCATCTTCGATATCTGCGTGAAAGAAATGAATCCCTAATGTCGGGCAACATCTTTAATAAGTGATAAACGGGTGTCCCTATTGATTGTGATGGCTTCCTCAAATTGCAGCAATCATGTAGAGAGGCTGAATTGCTTCTCGAGGAATGCGAGGATGATTGTACCCGTTATTTGGATGTGTGGGCTCGATTCAACAACCTTGCATGTGAGCTCGATTCAACCACTTTGCTACGTGGGCTCGATTAAACCACTTCGTCAAGTGAGCTCGATTCATCCAAAGGTTTTTTTTGGTGAAAATTCCCCTATACACANTAAGGAAGTAATTACAGATTCATTTATTGAGTGATCAGCGCTTTGGATTTCAGTCTTCTCAGTTTCATGTGTGGTTAGCATTTTGCTTATTTCTTTCTGAAATTTGATAACTTCTTCTATGTTGAGATCTGAAAATTTGTGTGATGATCCTTGAGTTTCAGAAGAACTTTGTGCTATTTGTGAATCTTCCCCCAACTCATTGTTGCCGAATGTCCCAATTGCTAAAAATGTTTGTGGCCAGTCTTTGAATTCTTCTCTGCTGCTATTTTGCTTCCATGCATCTAAGATATATATATATATATATATTGTCAGAGAGCAAAAGATAATGTGGAGAAAAATTTATGTCCGAAGAACATACAAAATGAGTACAAATAAGCATATTGTAAAAGAAAAATTGCAAAAAAAAAAAAAATAAAGAAGAAAAAAACAATGAATGGTATTGTACTGTGAATCAAATTACATAATCTTGTAAGTANTGTGGCCAGTCTTTGAATTCTTCTCTGCTGCTATTTTGCTTCCATGCATCTAAGATATATATATATATATATTTTTTGTCAGAGAACAAAAGATAATGTGGAGAAAAATTTATGTCCGAAGAACATACAAAATGAGTACAAATAAGCATATTGTAAAAGAAAAATTGCAAAAAAAAAAAATTAAAAAATAAAGAAGAAAAAAAACAATGAATGGTATTTTACTGTGAATCAAATTACATAATCTTGTAAGTTAAAAATTATAAACAACTTTAAAGAGGAAAAAAGGGAATAACTCACAGTGAGGACTTGGGCCAACTTCAGTTCTCTTCTCATGTCTCCCATTGAACTTAATTTGAACCCAGCTGAAGATCTGCAACAGAGCTCACAGTTCATCAACAAAACCATTGTTAAAATGTAATAAATATATTTATATAGCTTCTGATGATTCTGCCTTGTTTTCCTCACCCTCATAACTCCACCACTGCTGCAAACTCCAATCTTCTTTATATATATAAATAGAGATGGAGAGGGAGAGAGAGAGAGAGAGAGATAGGAAAACAAGTAAACTAAACTGAAAACGGCACCCTCGGCCTTAGAAATGGCTACCAAGTTTAAGAGAGATTGTGATGAGGAAAGCTACAGAGGATTTATTCCTAAGATAGAAAGAGATGGGAGGAATTCAGAAGAATAAATAGAATGGAGAAGAAGAACATGGCAGAGCTTTCAATCGATATTTTCCAGTAGTTTCTGGACATTTTCGTATGCTCAATATCCCAGGCAAAAGTTCACTCCATGCTTCTTGAACCTATCAATTTGTCACATGTGGCAAGTTTCTTTTTTTATTTTTTTTTATTTTTATTTGGCGGACTAAACTCAATTATGCGTGTGCTACAAAGAAACTAGAGATGAAAAAGGGATGCCAAGGGATTAGGAGTTCATTTGGATAGAGGCGGAATAAGTTTCTTTTTTTAGAGGGTTTACCCTCGTAGATCCAAGGTGGGAGGGACTAAGTTAATGAAAAGTGAAAAGATATGGGAAGACTTAATTTTATTGATGAAAATAGGAGGTATAAATACTCATTATAAGACTTACTGGTAAGTAAAACAATAAAAACAGAATACAGTAGAAAAGTAAATGACTAATAATAAAATATAAGAGGAAGTTAATCTCTCTAATTTAAGAAGAGAAATAAATAAAGATTGTCAAGATCTCTCATATAATTTATAACCCTTTAAATATAGAGTTATAACCATTATGAAATATAATAATTAATATTTTTTAGATCTTTCAACACTCCCCTCAAGTTGGGTTGTACAGATTGCACATGCCTAAATTGTTACATAAATCTTCAAAGTTAATTCTTGGGAGAGGCTTAGTGAGGATATATGTTGTTTGATGTCGGGAATGAATGTATGCAAGTTCGACGACTCCTCTCTCAATGTTTTTTGAGATGAATGTCGATCATTCTCGATTTGTTCTGTTCTGTCATGGTGTATTGGATTCTTTGCAAAGCTGATGATTGTCTGGTTGTCGCATTGTAGTTTGACAGTTTTTTTAGTTAGCATTCCGAGTTCGCTGAATATTCTTCAAATCCACATTGAGGATGATATCGTCGACGTATACTATTAGAATTACAATCTTCTTTTCGGGAGAGGTTTTCACGAAGAGAGTGTGATCTGTCTGACACTGAGTATACTCATATTTTGTCACTGATTTTGCAAATCTATTGAACCATGCTCAAGGAGATTGTTTGAGGTTGTATCATGATTTTTGGAGTTTGCAGACTTTATTTTTTGAAAAGAATGCTTCTAGTCCGGGAGGTGCTTCTATGTAAACTTCTTTTCCAAATCGTCATTTAGGAAAATATTTTTCACATCGAGTTGACGTAGCTGCCAGTCTTCATTTGTCGCAAGTGAGAGAAGGATTTTGATGGTGTTAAGTTTGACTATAGGAGCAAAGGTTTCTTGGTAATCAATACCGTAGGACTGTGAAAAACTTTTTGCTGTGAGACTTGCTTTTAATCTCTCAATTGTATCATCTGTCTTGTATTTGACTTTGAAAATCTATTCGCAACCGATTGCTTTCTTTCCCTTTGGTGGGTCTGAAACAGTCCATGTACCATTCTTTTGTAGTGCTCTTACCTCTTCATTGATGGTCGTTTTCCACCCCGGGTGTTTGAGAGCTTCATCAATCGTGTTTGGGACTTGTGTATTATCAAATGCAGTGACATAGGCTCGGTAAGCTGAAGATAGTCTTTCATAGGACACAAAATTAGAGATCGAATGAATCGTGTGTTAGTACCTGAGTGGAGGACGGATGGACTTAACACCTTTTCTTAAAGCAATTGAAATGTCGGAGTCATCAATCATAAGTATAGTAGATTCATGCTCAAGTGTCTTCGTACCTAAGTGGATTTCTGTAGGAGTTGGATTCAGTTCTGACTCTTGGATTGGTGATGGATGTGTTGGGTGATCTATGTGTAAGTTGGACACTTGAGGATTAGACTGAGACTGATTGTTAGGTACATTTTCACATCAGTTGGATAAACTTGTTGTAATGAGTCGGTTCGAGGGATAAGGATTTGATGTGTGGTGGTATGAACTCGTTGTCCCCCCAAGACTAATATTCCCTTAAAGTCTCCCCTGAATATTAGAATTGGGGTAGTAAGGCTGATTTTCAAAGAAGATGACATCCATATTGATGTAGGTTTTTCTTGTGAGAGGAGAGTAGAACTTATACCCTTTTTTATGAGGCGAGTAGCCAAGGAAAATACATTTACTAAATTTGGTGTCAAGTTTGCTGCGATTGTGTGAATGAATGTGAACAAAGAAGGAGCAACCAAATACTTTGGTATGTAGATTTTGGGTAATTGTCTTGGTGTGGGGAAATGATTTGAGAAGGAGTTGGACTGGACTTTGAAATTTGAGGACCCGAGAAGACATCCTGTTGATGAGGTAGGCTGCAGTGGATACAACGTCACCCCAAAAAACCTTTGGCACATTAGGAAAACATGAGGCAGCGGGCCACCTCGAGAAGGTGGCGGTTCTTGCGTTTGACAATTCCATTTTGTTGAGGAGTGTCGACTCAAGGACGAAGATGGAGGATGCCTTTAGAGGATAGATAAGAGCCGAGGACGGAAGCGAAGTACTCCTTTACATTATCAGTCTTGAGTGCCTGGATGGAGGTTTGGAATTGTGTTATGATCATTCAGTAAAATTGTTCAAATATGTGACCGACTGCAGATTTTTCTTTCATAATNCTCAATATCCCAGGCAAAAGTTCACTCCATGCTTCTTGAACCTATCAATTTGTCACATGTGGCAAGTTTTTTTTATTTTTTTATTTTTATTTGGCGGACTAAACTCAATTATGCGTGTGCTACAAATAAACTAAAGATGAAGAAGGGATGCCAAGGGATTAGGAGTTCATCTGGATAGAGGCGGAATAATTTTTTTGTTAGAGGGTTTACCCTCGTAGATCCAAGGTGGGAGGGACTAAGTTAATGAAAAGTGAAAAGATATGGGAAGACTTAATTTTATTGATGAAAATAGTGGTATAAATACTCATTATAAGACTTACTGGTAAGGAAAACAATAAAAACAGAATACAGTAGAAAAGGAAATGAATAATAATAAAATATAAGAGGAAGTTAATCTCTCTAATTTAAGAAGAGAAATAAATAAAGATTGTCAAGATCTCTCATATAATTTACAACCCTCTAAATATATAGTTATAACCATTATGAAATATAATAATTAGTATTTTTTAGATCTTTCAACACTCCCCCTCAAGTTGGGTTGTACAGATTGCACATGCCTAAATTGTTACATAAATCTTTAAAGTTGATTCTTGGGAGAGGCTTAGTGAGGATATCTGTTGTTTGACGTCGGGAATGAATGTATGCAAGTTCGACGACTCCTCTCTCAATGTTTTTTGAGATGAAGTGTCGATCATTCTCGATTTGTTCTGTTCTGTCACGGTGTATTTGATTCTTTGCAATGCTGATGACTGTATGGTTGTCGCATTGTAGTTTGATAGTTTTTTAGTTAGCATTCTGAGTTCGCTGAATATTCTTCAAATCCACATTGAGGATGATATCGTCGACGTATACTATTAGAATTACAATCTTCTTTTCGGGAGAGGTTTTCACGAAGAGAGTGTGATCTGTCTGACACTGAGTATACTCATATTTTGTCACTGATTTTGCAAATCTATTGAACCATGCTCAAGGAAATTGTTTGAGGTTGTACCATGATTTTTGGAGTTTGCAGACTTTGTTTTTTGAAAAGAATGCTTCTAGTTCGGGAGGTGCTTCTATGTAAACTTCTTTTCCAAATCGTCATTTAGGAAAGCATTTTTTACAACGAGTTGACGTAGCTGCCAGTCTTCATTTGTCACAAGTGAGAGAAGGATTTTGATGGTGTTAAGTTTAGCCACAGGAGCAAAAGTTTCTTGGTAATCAATACCGTAGGACTGTGAAAAACTTTTTGTTGTGAGATGTGCTTTTAATCTCTCAATTATACAATTTGCCTTGTATTTGACTTTGAAAATCCATTTGCAACCGATTGCTTTCTTTCCCTTTGGTGGGTCTGAAACAGTTCAAGTATCATTCTTTTTGTAGGGCTCTTACCTCTTCATTGATGGTCGCTTTCCACCCCGGGTGTTTGAGAGCTTCATCAATCGTGTTTGGGACTTGTGTATTATCGAATGCAGTGACATAGGCTCGGTAAGCTGAAGATAGTCTTTCATAGGACACAAAGTTAGAGATCGGATGAATTGTGTGTTAGTACCTGAGTGGAGGACGGATTGACTTAACACATTTTCTTAAGGCAATTGGAATGTCAGAGTTATCAATCATAAGTATAGTAGATTCATGCTCAGGTGTCTTCGTACCTAAGTGGATTTCTGTAGGAGTTGGATTCAGTTCTGACTCTTGGATTGATGATAGATGTGTTGGGTGATCTATGTGTGAGTTGGACACTTGAGGACTAGACTGAGACTGATTGTCAGATACATTTTCACATCAGTTGGATAAACTTGATGTAATGAGTTCGGTTCAAGGGATAAGGATTTGATGTGTGGTGGTATGAACTTGTTGTCCCCTCAAGACTAATATTCCCTTAAAGTCTCCCCCTTGAATATTAGAATTGGAATAGTAAGGTTGATTTTCAAAGAAGATGACATCCATAGTGTCGTAGGTTTTTCTTGTGAGAGGAGAGTAGAACTTATACCCTTTTTGATGAGGTGAGTAGCCGAGGAAAATACATTTAGCAAAGTTGGTGTCAAGTTTGCTGCGATTGTGTGAATGAATGTGAACAAAGAAGGAGCAACCAAATACTTTGGTATGTAGATTTTGGGTAATTGCTTTGTTGTGGGGAAATGATTTGAGAAGGAGTTGGACTGGACTTTAAAATTTGAGGACCCGAGAAGACATCTTGTTGATGAGGTAGGCTGCAGTGGATACATCGTCACCCCAAAAAACCTTAGGCACATTAGGAAAACATGAGGCAGTGGGCCACCTCGAGAAGGTGGTGGTTCTTGCGTTCGATAATTCCATTTTGTTGAGGAGTGTTGACGCAAGGACGGAGATAGAAGATGCCTTTAGAGGATAGATAAGAGTCGAGGACGGAAGCGAAGTACTCCTTTACATTATCAGTCTTGAGTGCCTGGATGGAGGTTTGAAATTGTGTTATGATCATTCAGTAAAATTGTTCAAATATGTGACCGACTGTAGATTTTTCTTTCATAAGAAATAACTGTGTTAGTCGAGTGTGATCATAAATAAAAGAGAAACCACCGATCCCTAGATATCGCTGTGAATGAGTGCAAAGGGTCGGGAAGAGGTGTAACCAACACGTGGAAATGATGTGCGAGTGTGTTTGACAAGTTGACGAAATTCATATTGAAAAGAACGAACATATTTACTGATAAATAAATTTGAAAATAGTTTTGCAAGCTACATAAAATTTGGATGGTCGAGACGAAAATGTCATAACATGATCACAGAATCTTTATTGACAATAGAATTAAAGATAGAAAAATGGGTAGACAAATGTCCGCAGCGAGGTCGTGGTGGTGAAGTACAGTTGATGACGTAGAGACCCGAGCACATCTCAACATTTTCAATCATCGTCCCGAGTCTGCGTCCTGAAATTCACACATGGTAAGGAAAAATTTAGCAATACACCTCAGATTACTAGTCAATTTTCCGATTGATATTAAATTGCAATTTAAAGTAGGAACATGAAGCACAGATCGGAGTAGAATGTTTTAGGTAATACGCACGGAGCCAAACCCGGTGACTTTGGAGACAGAGTCATCGGCAACACGGATGGTGGAGTTGTTATGGAGAAGGGAGGCATCACCAGTCATGTGATGAGAAGCGCCGGAATCGATGATCCACTGACCGAAGGATCCTTGATTGACTCTGAAGGCATGGTACAACGTACCTTGATGCGCGAGGAGGCCGGTGATGGGGTTGGGAACAGCTAGATCAGGTTGTTTTTCGACCAGTTTGTGCAGCAAATCTAGTTGCCCTTTGCTGAATGGACTGGGAGCTAGTGCATGAAGGCATCAACAACGACGACACTGTTGGCACGGAAGCGCGATCAGACCGAGGCTTCCAACAACTGACTTTCCATGAAGCACCTAACATGTGTCTTTATTATGGACTGGTTTGCGGCAATGGTCGCACCAGGGACGACCTTTGCGTGATGGGTTGTCGCTGTGTTGAGTTGAAAACCCGAGCTGCAACGGCAGAGGCATCAACGGAGAGATTGGGCGAAGTGGAGATAGGTCCAAGCATGACTTTCTGGCGGTTTTCTTCGCGACAAACCTCGGAGAAGGCCTCGCGAATGCTCAGTAGCGGTTTGAAGCTTAATACACGAGAGCGAACATGATCGAGAGAGTTGCTGAGGCCGAGAAGAAATTTGAATATCCTTTTTTGCTCGATGATCTGACGGTATAAGTTGGAGTCTGGAGTGCATGACCAGGCATGAACTTCATACATGTCAACCTGTTGCCAGTAACGTGAGAGCGCATTAAAATACTGAGTCACAGATTGTTCACCTTGGCAAAGATCGTGGAGGATTTACTCGATTTTGAAGAGCTTGGTTATGTTATCTTAGTGAGAGTATGTCTATCGAGCATCATCCCAAATACTCTTGGTCGTGTCGTAGAGAAGAAAATTTTCGTTGATGTCGTTGGTCATGGAATTGATTAACCACGACATGACCATGTGGTTTTTTGCATTCAATGTTTGGAATTTTGGGTCATCCTTGGTCAGAGTTACAACATCATCGGTGATATAGTCGTCATTGCCTCTGCCGCAGATAAACATCATGACGGGTTGGTACCATTGGAGGTAGTTTTGGCCGTTGAATTTGTGGCCAGTGATGAGAGAGGAAGTGTCATCGATTCCGGTTGGAACAGGGGCAGATGAGGCAGATGATATTTCTTGGGATGATGAAGAAGTCGTTATACCGATGAAGATTGGTATGACTCTGATACTATGAAAAAATATGAGAAGACTTAATTTTATTGATGAAAAAATGAGTATAAATACTCATTACAAGACTTACTGGTAAAGAAAATAATAAAAACATAATACAATAGAAAAAGAAATGAATAATAACAAAATATTTAAGGAGAGAAATAAATAGAGATTCCGAAGATCTCTCATATAATTTATAACCATCTAAATATAGAGTTATAACAAATATGAAAAATAATAATTAGTATTTTTGAGATCTTTCAACAAAAAAGCAAAGTGATATTTCAAGAGCGGCGAAAGCAAGTAAAAATATGAATTGGAGAGGGGTGGAAGAGTGCAGGGGCAATTGAACCTACATTTGATTAACAACTAGTAGCTCAAAATGAAACAAACACACAAACATACATATATATTATAATAAAAGATAGATTGATTATTTGGCTTTATGCCACATCTNTTTACAAGATACATAAAATTTGGATGGTCGAGACGAAAATGTCATAACATGATCTCAGAATCTTTATTGACATTAGAATTAAAGATAGAATAATGGGTAGACAAATGTCCGCAGCGAGATCGTGGTGGTGAAGTACAGTTGATGACGTAGAGACCCGAGCACATCTCAGCATTTCCAATCATCGTCCCGAGTCTGCGTCCTGAAATTCACACATGGTAGAGAAAAATTTAGCAATGCACCTCAAATTACTAGTCAATTTTCCGATTAATATTAAATTACAATTTAAAGTAGGAACATGAAGCACAGATCGGAGTAGAATGTTTTAGGTAATACACACGGAGCCAAAGCCGGTGACTTTGGAGACAGAGCCATCGGCAACACAGATGGTGAAGTTGTCATGGAGAAGGGAGGCATCACCAGTCATGTTNACAATGTTTGGTGAGATTTAGCTATGCCTATAGCTATATAGATTAAATATTTTGCCAAGTTTTAAAACAGATGTAGCATTTAGTTTGTGTTAACGATTGAGAAGAAACAGACTCATTTATTGTAAAGATAGAAGTTGAACCCGAAAAATAGGTGTCATGATGTTTCTTCTTCATTCTACTTTTTTTTGTATTAAGGTTGTGAAGATCAGACCAGTCATTGTATAAGAGAAATCCAGTGTCTTTGGTTCTGCTTTATGCNGTTAGGATAATGATAAATCTTGAAACAAAGAATTATATGTAAATACTTACAATGAGGATTTCAAATCAAGGCCCAGATTTACAATGTTTGGTGAGATTTAGCTATGCCTATAGCTATATAGATTAAATATTTTGCCAAGTTTTAAAACAGATATAGCATTTAGTTTGTGTTAACGATTGAGAAGAAACAAACTCATTTATTGTAAAGATAGAAATTGAACCCGAAAAATAGGTGTCATGATGCTTCTTCTTCATTCATCTTTTTTTTTATTAAGGCTGTGAAAATCAGACCAGTCATTGTATAAGAGAAATCCACTGTCTTTGGTTCTGCTTTATGTGAACCATCATTTTTCCTTTGATATAGTGAATTCTTCTTCCATGCGCATTATTTTTACATCATGTGTTTAGTGTAAAATTGTGTTTTTCTTTTATTTATTTCATTTTTCATGGCATTGGTTTTATAACAATCTTTCCAAAAAAAGAGCTAAACTATTTACTAGAAGTCGTGATGATCCATATCAAGCACATCTAAATGAGAAGCACAGTGACTAAAAGTGTGTTTGTTTCAGCTATCACTGCACGAAATCTCAGTTATGTAATCGTTGTAGAAAATCTGCTATACAAAAGCTTAGTAACAATTGATCTATTTGAAAAATACAGTTTAACAAAGTTTTCTGTAGACAAATATCTGAAATGCCTCTTTGCAGTTGTTGTATAAATTCACAATTTGTAAAAATATAGGAATTAGATTGCATGTGTACAACGAAAAAAATATTACAAATATAATAAAACCTATTTATTAATTGTTATGGTATGACTCATATACCATATAGGGACGGACGCTGGATCGAAGCAGAGCGGAGCGGAAGAATCTGTCCAAATTGGGAAGTTACATGGGTTGGGTGCGGGGGCAAAGCCCCGCGATATGGTGCAGGGGTAATGTTGTAATTACATATTGTGCCTAGGGTCTACTCCTGGGGTTATAAATAGACCTGATAGTAACCTCAGGAGGTATCCCTCTATCCTGTAAATCCTTTTCTGAATAGTGAAAGGAATCGCCGCTCTGCTCTCGAGACGTAGGCATCTTTGCCGAACCTCGTTAAATCTCTGCGTTCTTCTGGATTTGTGTCGATTATTGTTTTTCTTCGCCCTTATTTTCTCAACATTAATGTTATATTTTATTTTAGGGGAATTTACATACATATCACCAAATTCTTATGCATTTAATTATCTCACATCCAAACTTCAATTTTTTACATCTAAAGCACTTTGCCTATGTAAACAGTGCAATCCCTCTTTTCATACATCTCTTCATGTATAGGGAAGAAAAGATGCTTAGCTCCTAAAAATTAAAGTTTGGGTATGGGATAAGCAAATTTATAAGAATTAGGTGCTATGTATGTAATTTTATGTTATTTCATTTTATTTTTAATTATGTGCATATATTATTTTTAAGTATGCATTTGCTTTTTTTATTTTATATTATAATAATAATAAATAATCCATTTTTATATTTGTAATTACATTTCATATANAATCGTTGTAGAAAATATGCTATACAGAAGCTCAGTAACAGTTGATCTATTTGAAAAATACAGTTTAATGTGACCAAAAAAAAATATTACAAATATAATAAAACCTATTTATTTATGATATATTTTATTTTAGGGGAATTTACATACATAGCACCAAATTCTTATGCATTTAATTATCTCACATCCAAACTTCAATTTTTTACATCTAAAGCACTTTACCTATGTAAATAGTGCAATCCCTCTTTTCATACATCTCTTCATATACAGGGAAGAAAAGATGCTTAGCTCCTAAAAAAAGTTTGGGTATGGGATAAGCAAATTTATAAGAATTAGGTGCTATGTATGTAATTTTATGTTATTTTATTTTATTTTTAATTATGTGCATATATTATTTTTAAGTATGCATTTGCTTTTTCTATTTTATATTATAATAATAAAAAATAATCCATTTTTATATTTGTACTTACATTTCATATCTTTAGTATTTATTTTTATATGCATAGTTATTTCTTAAGAATATAAAAATAGATTATAGTTATAATAAAATAATCTATTTTTATATTATTAATCATTTGATACTTGGCAAGCCAAGCATCAACGCGGGTAAAACAGAGAGCTTATTTGATGTGGTAACATTTTGAAAACGCACCAGATCTGTTTGGGTAAACTGTGTTTTGACAACTTATGCGTTTTTAAAATACTGAAAACAGCTTTTTCATATTGCATCTATCTAGGTGCGGTGACAACTTTCTGCTTGCGGTCCGACTTTTCAAAAAATAAAAATAAAAATTTGTAATAGTCACCACACCTAGCTTATCAACATATTATTTTTAATGAGCTTATCAGCATATTATTCAATAAACTGCAGTTGCCCCAAACAAACCCTAAATCGTGAACACAGGAAGCAGGTTGGCAGCCCGCAGCCGTGGTCAGAACCGTCGGTAAAATTTTTGCCACTGGTTTGTAATGCAGTCATAGGAAACGCAACCAAACATGAGATTTCAGAACTCGGTTTCAAAAGTTGGGCGAAAATCAGGAACAAACGCACCCGTTTGGGGCAGCTTATNTTATAGTTATAATAAAATAATCTATTTTTATATTATTAATCATTTGATACTTGGCAAGCCAAGCATCAACGCAGGTAAAACAGAGAGCTTATTTGATGCGGTGACATTTTGAAAACGTACCAGATCTGTTTGGGTAAACTGTGTTTTTGACTACTTATCGCATCTATCTCGTGTTTGGAATTTGTAATAGCCCGCAGCCGTGGTCAGAACCGTCGGTAAAATATTTGCCGCCGGTTTGTAACGCAGTCATGGAAAACACAACCAAACACGAGATTTCAGAACTCGTTCCAAAAGTTGGACGAAAATCAGGAATAAACGCACCCTTAGGGCCCGTTTGGGGCAGCTTACAGTGTCAATGTCAGTTGTCCATATGATCATGAACTTTCCAACTCCAAATGAAACCACAGTAATTTGACGGAAACTTACTGAATCCGAAATACTGCCTAAATGCAATCCACTATTCATGTAGTTGGTGGGAAGAACCAATCTTACTTTCTATCTATTGAAAGTTACTACAAATCTCTAATACAAAATTTTGCTGGAATTAGCATAAACTTTCAAATTTTTACTGTACTGTGAAAGTTTTCTTTGAATGGAATCAATTACTCTTCTCTGTCATTAACTCGATGTATTTGCACGGGAATAGACCAAAATGTCATCTTTTTCTTGACTTCACACATTCATGTTAGAGGCAAATCCATCAAGCCCAACAACAACAACAACAACAAAGCCTTAATTCTACTAAGTGGGCTANCTATCTATTGAACAGTTACTACAAATCTCTAATACAAAATTTGCTGGAATTAGCAGAAACTTTCAAATTTTTTCTGTACTGTGAAAGTTTTCTTTGAATGGAATCAATTACTCTTTTCTGTCATTAACTCGATGTATTTGCAGGGAACTATTTAAAATGCATGGAATAGACCAAAATGTCATCTTTTTCTTGACTTCACACATTCATCTTAGAGGCAAACCCATCAAGCCCAACAACAATAACAACAACAAAGCCTTAATCCCACTACGTGGGGTCGGCCACATGAATCCTTTTTCTCCATTGCGTCCTATTTAGTGTCATATTTTCATTTAGTTCTAATAAATTAAGATCATTTTTAATACACATTTTTAATACAATAAGCCCAAGTCTTCCTAGGTCTACCTTTACCTTTCTTAACACAAGTCGAATCTAAAACATCTACGCTTCTAATCGGATACATTTAATGTGACCAAACCATCTAAGACGACTTTCTCTAATTTCATCTGTCACAGGAGCTACACCAACCCTACCACNAGTTCTAGTAAATTAAGATCATTTTTAATACAATAAGCCCAAGTCATCCTAGGTCTACCTTTGCCTTTCTTAACACAAGTCAAATCTAAAACATCTACACTTCTAATCGGATACGTTTAATGTGAGATAAGGCGAATCTAAAACATCTACTCTCCTAATCGGATCATCAGATGGTCGACGTTTAATGTGACTAAACCATCTAAGACGACTTTCTCTAATTTTGTTCGTCACAGGAGCTACACCAACCCTATCACAAATATATTCATTTCTAAGACGACTTTCTCTAATTTTGTCTGTCACAGGAGCTACACCAACCCTATCACGAATATATTCATTCCGCATTTTGTCTCTAAGTGTAAAGCCACTCATCCACCTAATCATTCTCATCTCGGCAACACTTAACTTATTATTATGCTTCTCTTTTAAAAGCCAACATTCAGCGCCATAGAGCATTGCAAACNCTCGGCAACACTTAACTTATTATTATGCTTCTCTTTTAAAGGCCAACATTCAGCGCCATAGAGCATTGCAAACCCATCAAGCCAAAAGAGAGAAAAAAAGAGACATTTAAAAAGCTATCATGAGAAGATCAATCGACTTTCAAAAAGCTATCCGAAACTTTTATTCAATGCATATAATTTTACAGCCAGAATTACTACAATATTGCCAAAAAAAAGAAAAAAGCAATGCACAAAATTTTCATCTAAATATTTATAATATTCACAATCGACTTCCAAAAAAATATTTTTACCGCAATAATCTTACAACTATTTTACAAACAATTACAGTCCCCCTCACACATACTTATCAAAGAGCTTAGGCCATAAAAGAAACAAACATAACAATAGTACATTTAACATAAAAACTACCCTAAGGGACAATTACAAACAGATCAACCCAAACTTGCTATTTACAAATCAACCACCCTCTTTCGTCTATTTTTCAGATTCTCGCTCAAATATCAAAATTCTCAATAGTTTGATCGTGGCACCCCTAAAATAAAATACATCGGTTCGGNCAGTCCCCCTCACACATACTTATCAAAGAGCTTAGGCCATAAAAGAAACAAACATAACAATAGTACATTTAATATACAAACTACCCTAAGGGACAATTACATACAGATCAACCCAAAGTTGCTATTTTGGCAAATCAACCACCCTCTTTCATCTATTTTTCAGATTCTCACTCAAATATCAAAATTCTCAATAGTTTGATCGTGGCACCCCTAAAATTAAATACATCGGTTCGATGGTTCAGAAAAATGACTTTGGTGGCTTAAGTTGTAAATATCGGTATTTCGGGTANTTTTCAGATTCTCACTCAAATATCAAAATTCTCAATAGTTTGATCGTGGCACCCCTAAAATTAAATACATCGATTCGGTGGTTCAGAAAAATGACTTTGGTGGCTTAAGTTGTAAAAATAGGTATTTCGGGTCATCTGAATGTAATAATCATCCCTACAACAAAACAAAACTCATATAGAAATGCTATTGGGCACTCCCCTAGCAGTGACCCCCGGCCCTGAACTAGGCACAAGCAACTCATAACCCAGCACACCAGCTCCACACCTGTTCCTCTTCTCCGAATCCCTATTCCTCCTCCCAATCTCCTCCTCAATCCTCCCCATCTCCGCCGAAAACTCCTCATACCCTTCCAAAACCTCCTCATCCCCCGTCCACGCCGCCTCCCTCCTCTGCCCCAAATACTCCTCATCCGGCGAATGCGTCGACAATGTATCCACCACCGCCATAAACTTCGTCGTCTGCAGAACACTGGGCATTGCCGACAAAAAATATCGGTGCGGATCGGCGACAAAGGCGGCATCTTTATCGTCAGGAAGAAGGCGGCGCATCAGTGGAGGGCGGTTGGGAACGTAGCCGCCCAGAGGGTATTGGCCAAAGTTAAGAGCGGCATGTTGGGCGNCCTCCTCTGCCCCAAATACTCCTCATCCGGCGAATGCGTCGACAATGTATCCACCACCGCCATAAACTTCGTTGTCTGCAGAACACTGGGCATTGCCGACAAAAAATATCGGTGCGGATCGGCGACAAAGGCGACATCTTTATCGTCGGGAAGAAGGCGGCGCATCAGTGGAGGGCGGTTGGGAACGTAGCCGCCCAGAGGGTATTGGCCAAAGTTAAGAGCGGCGTGTTGGGCGGAGGAGATCCAGATGAGGGTGGTGAGGATGGAGGAGAGATGGGTGGGAGTGGAGAGTGAGGGCCACCAAGTGGAGTGGCGGAGATCAGCGTGGCCGGAATTGATGGATTCGGAGTACCAAGATTGGAGTTCGGTGTCGGAAAGAATGGAGGAAGGGTTGGGGTAGTAATGGTTGGTGTAGCGATTGACCCAACATTCGATGGCGGACCAGATGAGAAGACCGTCTTCGGCGTAANATGTTGGGCGGAGGAGATCCAGATGAGGGTGGTGAGGATGGAGGAGAGATGGGTGGGGGTGGAGAGTGAGGGCCACCAATTGGAGTGGCGGAGATCGGCGTGGCCGGAATTGATGGATTCGGAGTACCAAGATTGGAGTTCGGTGTCGGAAAGAATGGAGGAAGGGTTGGGGTAGTAATGGTTGGTGTAGCGATTGACCCAACGTTCGATGGCGGACCAAATGAGAAGACCGTCTTCGGCGTAGGGGTAGTCGGAGATGAGGAGACGGAGGGAGTGCGGCTGCGATGGGTCTTCCACGGCGACGCCCCTGCATTTTGGGAAATATTTTTTAGGACAAAACTAGGAAATCTGTGTANGAGTTCGGTGTCGGAAAGAATGGAGGAAGGGTTGGGGTAGTAATGGTTGGTGTAGCGATTGACCCAACATTCAATGGCGGACCAGATGAGAAGACCGTCTTCGGCGTAGGGGTAGTCGGAGATGAGGAGACGAAGGGAGTGCGGCTGCGATGGGTCTTCCACGGCGACGCCCCTGCATTTTGGGAAATTTTTTTGAGGACAAAACTAGGAAATCTGTGTGNCGGAGATGAGGAGACGGAGGGAGTGCGGCTGCGATGGGTCTTCCACGGCGACGCCCCTGCATTTTGGGAAATTTTTTAAGAGGACAAAAGTAGGAAATCTGGGTAAAGGTTTAATATTATAAATAATAAATTTAAGGAAAATTTTCATATGTAACAATGATTTCTTAATTACAAAAAATATTTAATTTTGAATATTTAAATTTATTTATAGAAAGTTATAAAATCAAAATGATATCAAATTTTATATATAAGAAGGCATTTTGCTTTATAGAAATTAATTTTAGTAGCA
Source organism: Phalaenopsis hybrid cultivar (assembly GCA_002079205.1). Taxonomy (NCBI): domain Eukaryota; kingdom Viridiplantae; phylum Streptophyta; class Magnoliopsida; order Asparagales; family Orchidaceae; genus Phalaenopsis; species Phalaenopsis hybrid cultivar. The sequence continues at coordinate 298,968 of JXCR01075141.1, read as the reverse complement.
TGTTTATAATTGAGAGATTGCTANATAAGAAGGCATTTTGCTTTATAGAAATTAATTTTAGTAGCATGTTTATAATTGAGAGATTGCTATTACTTATTATATATATATACACTATACATGAATAATCTAACAGAACAAAAGTCTAACAAAAAGGAGTATGTTAGGACATTCATATAGTAATATTCTCAAAATAAATCTAACAAATTTTATGCCCATCTTTATGTCATTTATATCAAAATTTCCTAACAAAATTTTTATTCCTTATATACTATTGTAATTGACATAAAAATGTAAAAGAGCATTTAGATACATGTCACATAATTCCTATATATATATTTATGTTTCCAAAACTTAAATTTCAATTCTAACATTTATAACACTCAAAATTTTCATAGTTCTCAAAAATTAAAGTTGTGCCTTGAATATTTGCGGCAATAGAGTGATAATTTGATATCTTAGCGTTGTATGAAAAATTAATAGACACACACAAATAATATAAAAATAGGAAGATGAGACACCAGACTTTTTTTTACATGAAAAAACCTAAAGAGAAAAAATCACGAGATCTAGCTCAGTAAAAGTAGTTTGTTATGCGATTGTAAATACATATATATCCACTCCTCTCTTGAATTAAAGAAGATGGAAGTACAATGTTAATAATCACAACTATATAGTAGTAGTTCAATTTAAATAATCGTAACTGAGATGTAATAAATATAGTTTTTGGCGATAATAGCGATGGTGAGTTGTAACGGCTGTAGTTGATTGCTACAATGGTTGCGGTCTGCCAAAAATATTGTTGACAATGACTACAATAACGTTAGCTTTTTATAGAGGTCGTAGCAGTAGTTGGTCTTATATGTTGTAGTGAGTGGATGTTGGAGCATTAGTCAGACAGTGGCCATAGTGGAGGGTTGTGTGATAGCAGTTGGTTACATAAGCTAAAGTAGGGAGCTACAATAACGTCAATTGGGACACAAAGGACATAATGGAGGGCTATGATGATATTAGTTTGCCACGTAGGTCATAACGATGAGCTACAATAGCTCCAAATAGATATAAAAGTCATAATAAAGGGTATTTGACAATAGCAGTTGGTCATGTAAGCTATAGTGAGGAGTTGCAATGGCGTCAGTTGACCACAAAGATCGTAGTGGATGGTTGTGATGACAGTAGTTTGCCACGTAAGCCGTAGTGTGGAGCTGTAGTAGTGTCGGTTGGCCACTGAGGCCATAATGAGGAGCTCAATAAAAAGTAGCCACATTAGTTGTAGTGGAAGCTTGTAATGACAACATTAGACTATGCAAGTCGTAGTGAGGAGCTATTATAGTGTTGATTGGCCACCAAGGTCGTAGTTGGAAGCTATAGTAGCATCGGTTGGCATGAATCGTGTTATTATAGTGTTGATTGGCCAATCAAAGTTTAGGTGATTGGTTTGTAAATGCATATGAATCGTGTTGTATTAATGTAAATCTTACAAAAGTTAAAATAGAAATATCTCAAATGTATAGAGTACCTTAATGCATGGGATACATGCACTATCACTATAGAATTTGTAATAAAATGATAACAAAAATATAATTTGTTTCAATATTTCTTATTATTTATTATCGATATACTTTCTTTTATTTATCTGTCAAAAAAAAAATCATCAATAAAACATTAATAGAGCTGGAGAATATTATGAGAAGAGTAATCACATGTGGACACGTTAGAAAATGGAACGATTATCATGTTAAATGGTTGTATTTGTTGTGGTGTTTTGGTTGAGAAATTATTATGTGTTGTCGTCCGAGATGATGATCCATGTTAGTAAAAACAAGAAAAGTTCAAAAACATGACTTACCTTCGGATAAGATCCGCCGGGAGACCTTCCTTATCGAACCGCCAATGTCCGCGGTAATAATCAGCCGACATCTCCATACACAGAGGCCCAGGCGTAAAGCACGACTCTATAACTCCGCCGGCGTTGACCAAACTCTGTCGGGCCAGCGCGTTTATCTCCAGCGTGTACCTCATATGCGGGTGTAGCAGCCTAAAAACCGGGTGCATGCAGCTCAGCCGCCGGTGTGCCGCCAGTATAAAAGGCTCCATACACGCGTGCGTCCTCAACCAATGGTTCACCAGCTGGTGCACCCCACAGTCGTTCGCGCACGCATGCGCCTTCCCCAGCTGCCACAGCCAGCTCGTCGTAGCGTCGCACGGCGGCGTCAGCACACGGCTGACCCGCTTTCCTCCGGCGGTCTCCGGAGGCAGAGCTAACTCAATTGCCACTGGCCGGAGAGTCCCCAGCGAGCTTAAAAAAAAGATGACACGCGTCGCATAGGACTTACGGCCGTCGAGGGAGTTGATGCGGTCGACGAACGGCAGGTAGGTGTCGTGGTGGTCAATCATGAAGAGCTTCCCTTCTTCGATTGCCTTTTTAAAAAAAAAAGATAGAATTTAATTCAATTAGAAATGGCACAAAATTTAAAATTTGATTTGGAGATGAGGGTGTTTTGGAGAAAACAATTACTTGTTGGACGGACATGCCGTTGAGGTGGCCGGCAATGTGGGTTTCGGTGATGGCGGATTCCGGTGGACCGTACAGGTCGGGATCAAGCTTGCTGACCGGCGGGAAGACCTGAGGTGGTGGTAGTTGACAATGGTGGTTTTAGTAATTATGAAATGTTTAGGGTGTGATGATGTGGAAGACAGAAATTTACTTGGACACGCTCGATGTTGACCGGGTTGATTCCTGCGATGGCCTGGCGGCCGAGCTCGTCGTCGCGGAGCCACGCGAATTTGTCCTCTGCACGTGCCAGATAATTCTTTCAAAAACAAAACAATTACTTTCCTCTGCCTCCAAAGTGTTAAATTTCTTACAAATCTGAATGCCACATTAAAAAAAGATGGGTGAATAAAGAAGTTGGGATGAAGGAAGATTACTGGAGAGAATGCTTGGAGTGTCATATCGAAGAAAGTCATGGCTGGACTGGTGGAGCTTCCGGACGAGAGGAATCTTGTGGAGAAGATGACCCTCAATGCCGAGCTTTAAGAGCAGTCCATCCTTGTAAAGATTGTCGATGTCATGAAAGCACTGGAAGTCGAGATTTTCAGCAGAGATGGAAGCTACGAGGGAAGGGACGAGGTTGTGGAGCACAGCCTTCAATCTGCCGGCTGAGAAAGTGTCCTGCTTCAGCTCCTCAAATGCTTCGTCTCTGGGCACGTAAACTGGATGGGGCTTCTCAATTCTGCTCTCACATTCCAAATCTGCCATAAATTAAGCCTAATTATATTTCTTTCAACAGACCTACTATCAGAAATGTAAATCTCCACTTCAAAAAAAAAAAGTGAAATTTACATGTTTAGCACACGATTGTACTGTATATACATATAACAGATTATAGTACAAGTATAAATGACACTATTATTATTATTTTTAAAGTGAAATACAGTCTTTCACGCATGCAGATAGTATATATGTAAATATGAAAGTATAGATGTGGGATGTGTAAATACATTAAATTTGTGTCTAGAAATATAAATTTCCAACCAAAAAAAAAAAAAAATTGTTCTCCAACTTTAAGCTCAAAATTTTTCGGGATAGTTTTTGTATTAAATTCANATGTATCCAAAACTTAAATTTCAATTCTAACATTTATAACACTCAAAGTTTTCATATTTCTCAAAAATTAAAGTTGTGCCTTGAATATTTGCGGCAATAGAGTGATGATTTGATATCTTAGCATTGTACGAAAATTCAGTAGACACACACAGATAATATAAAAATAGGAAGATGAGACACCAGAATTTTTTTACATGAAAAAACCTAAAGAAAAAAAAACACGAGATCTAGCTCAGAAAAACTAGTTTGTTATGTTATTGTAAATACATATATATCCACTCCTCTCTTGAATTAAAGAAAATGGAAGTACAATGTTAATAATCACAACTATATAGTAGTAGTTCAATTTAAATAATCGTAACTGGGATGTAATAAATATAGTTTTTGGAGATAATAGCGATGGTGAGTTGTAAAGGCTGTAGTTGATTGCTACAATGGTCGTGGTCTGCCAACAATATTGTTGACGATGATNTTTATATCAAAATTTCCTAACATAATTTTTATTCCTTATATACTATTGTAATTGACATAAAAATGTAAAAGAACATTTAGATACATGTCACATAATTCCTATATATATATTTATGTATCCAAAACTTAAATTTCAATTCTAACATTTATAACACTCAAAGTTTTCATATTTCTCAAAAATTAAAATTGTGCCTTGAATATTTGCGGCAATAGAGTGATGATTTGATATCTTAGCATTGTACGAAAAATTCAGTAGACACACACAAATAATATAAAAATAGGAAGATGAGACACCAGAATTTTTTTACATGAAAAAAACCTAAAGAGAAAAAATCACGAAATCTAGCTCAGTAAAAGTAGTTTGTTATGTGATTGTAAATACATATATATCCACTCCTCTCTTGAATTAAAAAAGATGGAAGTACAATGTTAATAATCACAACTATATAGTAGTAGTTCAATTTAAATAATCGTAACTGAGATGTAATAAATATAGTTTTTGGCGATAATAGCGATGGTGAGTTGTAAAGGTTGTAGTTGATTGCTACAATGGTCGTGGTCTGCCAAAAATATTGTTGACGATGACTGTAATAACGTTAGCTTTTTATAGAGGTCGTAGCAGTAGTTGGTCTTATATGTTGTAGTGGGTGGATATCGGAGCATTAGTCAGACAGTGGCCATAGTTGAGGGTTGTGTGATAGCAGTTGGTTACGTAAGCTAAAGTAGGGAGCTACAATAACATTAATTGGGACACAAAGGACATAATGGAGGCCTATGATGATATTAGTTTGCCACGTAGATCATAACNAATAACATTAATTGGGACACAAAGGACATAATGGAGGGCTATGATGATATTAGTTTGCCACGTAGGTCATAAAGATGAGCTACAATAGCTCCAAATAGATATAAAAGTCATAATAAAGGGTTGTGACAATAGCAGTTGGCCATGTAAGCTATAATGAGGAGTTGCAATGGCGTCAGTTGACCACAAAGATCATAGTGGATGGTTGTGATGACAGTAGTTTGCCACGTAGGCTGTAGTGTGGAGCTGTAGTAGTGTCGGTTGGCCACCGAGGCCATAATGAGGAGCTCAATAGAAAGTAGCCACATTAGTTGTAGTGGAAGCTTGTAATGACAACATTAGACTATGCAAGTCGTAGTGAGGAGCTATTATAGTGTTGATTGGCCANCAATAGAAAGTAGCCACATTAGTTGTAGTGGAAGCTTGTAATGACAACATTAGACTATGCAAGTCGTAGTGATGAGCTATTATAGTGTTGATTGGCCACCAAGTCGTAGTTGGAAGCTATAGTAGCATTGGTTGACCACCAAAGCCGTAGTGAGGAGTTGCAGTAGCCAATAACCACATGTCATAGTGGAAAGTTGTAATGACAACATTTGATGACGTAGGCCATAGTAGGGAGTTATGGTGTTGTCGGCTGACCACCAAGCCCATAGTGAAGAACAGTGAAAAACTATAGTAGCAGTTAGTCACATAAGTCATAATGAAATACTATAATGACAATATTTAACCACGAAGGTCATAGTGGGAAGCTACAGTAGTAATTAGCCACATAGACCATAGAGGGACGCTGCAAGAGCATCAGTTAGTCATGAAGTGACATAGTTGTGCTACATCAACTGGTGACAATATTAGACCAAGTAAGTTGTAGTAAAGAGCTATTTAGTGTCGGTTGGCCACCAACGCCGTAGTGGGGAGTTATAGTAGCATCGGTTGGCCACTAAGGTCGTAGTGAGTTGTAGTAGCAACTAACCACATATGTTATAGTGGAAGGTTGTAATAACATTTACGTAGGCCACAGTAAGGAGTTATGGTGTTGTCGGCTGGCCACCAAGACCATAGTGAAGAATAGTGAAAAACTATAGTAGCGGTTAGTCACATAAGTCATAATGAAATACTATAATGACAAGATTTAACCATGGAAGTCATAGTGGGAAGCTACATTAGTAATTAGCCACATTGTCCATAGAGGACTGCTGCAAGAGCATCAGTTGGTCATGAAGTGACATAGTTGTGCTACATCAACTGATGACAATATTAGACCAATTAAGTTGTAGTAAAGAGCTATTTAGTGTTGGTTGGCCACCAAGGCCGTAGTGGGGAGTTATAGTAGCAACGCTTGGCCACTAAGGCCGTAGTGAGTTGTAGTAGCAACTAACCACATATGTTGTAGTGGAAGGTTGTAATGATAGCATTTGATGAAGTAGCTGTAGAAGGGAGTTATGACATTATCGGTTGGTCACCAACGCCGTAGTGAAGAGTAGTGAAGAGCTATAGTAACAATTAGCCACATAAGTCACGGTGAAAGACTGTAATGACAACATTTAATCACGTAGGCCATAGTAAAAAGCTACGACAGTAATTAGCCACATAGGTCGTAGAGGGCTGTTGCGAGAGCAACAATTGGTCATGAAGTACATAGTTGTTGCTACACCAACTGGCGGCAGCAACACCATTTTTTAGAGATTATTATTACATTTGAGATAACTTTTTTCAATATTCAACATGAAGAGGAGACTTCAGAAGTATGATAATTGTCATCAGTTTTTGCTAGTAGTTAAATGTCGAATCTTTGATTCAACGTATTCATTATCCCATATGTGAGATGCATTGTTACACCGTTTTAGGAAGACTTTACAACATATTTAGGATGTGTTGTTACTCCGCAAGATCAACCAATGGCAATAACCAAGGGGGAGACAGAGATCGTCAATGGCCAACAGTCAGTAGTCGATGGGGTCGGTAGCTGCGAAGGTAGGAAGTGATTGTCGAGTCTTTATTCCACAACATCTTTGGAAATTGGCTCCTCCTCCTCCATGAAGGGAGTAGGGCTCTATTTGTAGATTTTGAGAGTGGTGTCATCCAAAACTAATGCACGAATCTGGACTATCCAACAGTGGTTAATAGTGATTCCCTTGATAAGATGAAAGAATTGAGTAGTCTTGGGCTTGTTATGATTCATCTCATCAAGGCGCTCTGTTTTACTATAAATCTGTCGGATTTAGAATTCATTTAATTATCCAATTAACTGTACAAAGTTTCCAAAAGTAGTTTAACGGGTTTATCCACGTTTAGTTTGACTTTGATTGGAACAATTTGGTGTTTTTGAGTTCACCCCGTCAAGCCGTAAGTTTGTTGAAATAAGAGTTTTGAATAATTTTTACTTTAGATCAGAACACTTTTAACTCCCAAATACATTGAGTTTCATTTCAAACGATAAATTTATTGATGACTCATCAAATGCCATTTTACAAAGGCAGACATATATAAAATAGTATATATATAAATCAAAGTTTAGGTGATTGTTTGTAAATGCATATGAATCGTGTTGTATGAATGTAAATCTTACAAAAGTTAAAATAGAAATGTCTCAAATGTATAGAGTACCTTAATGCATGGGATACATGCACTATCACTATAGAATTTGTAATAAAATGATAACAAAAATATAATTTGTTTCAATATTTCTTATTATTTATTATCCATATACTTTCTTTTATTTATCTGTAAAAAAAAAAATCATCAATAAAACATTAATAGAGCTGGAGAATATTATGAGCAGGGTAATCACATGTGGACACGTTAGAAAATGGAACGATTATCATGTTTAATGGTTGTATTTTTTGTGGTGTTTTGGTTGAGAAATTATTATGTGTTGTCGTCCGAGATGATGATCCATGTTAGTAAAAACAAGAAAAGTTCAAAAACATGACTTACCTTCGGATAAGATCCGCCGGGAGACCTTCCTTATCGAACCGCCAATGTCCGCGGTAATAATCAGCCGACNGGATACATGCACTATCACTATAGAATTTGTAATAAAATGATAACAAAAATATAATTTGTTTCAATATTTCTTCTTATTTATTATCCATATACTTTTTTTTATGTATCTGTCAAAAAAAAAATTAAATCATTAATAAAACATTAATAGAGCTGGAGAATATTAGGAGCAGGGTAATCACATGTGGACACGTTAGAAAATGGAACGATTATCATGTTTAATGGTTGTATTTTTTGTGGTGTTTTGGTTGAGAAATTATTGTGTTGTCGTCCGAGATGATGATTCATGTGAATAAAAACAAGAAAAGTTCAAAAACATGACTTACCTTCGGATGAGATCCGCCGGGAGACCTTCCTTATCGAACCGCCAATGTCGGCGGTAATAATCAGCCGAGATCTCCATACACAGAGGCCCAGGCGTAAAGCACGACTCTATAACTCCGCCGGCGTTGACCAAACTCTGTCGGGCCAGCGCGTTTATCTCCAGCGTGTACCTCATATGCGGGTGTAGCAGCCTAAAAACCGGGTGCATGCAGCTCAGCCGCCGGTGTGCCGCCAGTATAAAAGGCTCCATACACGCGTGCGTCCTCAACCAATGGTTCACCAGCTGGTGCACCCCACAGTCGTTCGCGCACGCATGCGCCTTCCCCAGCTGCCACAGCCAGCTCGTCGTAGCGTCGCACGGCGGCGTCAGCACGCGGCTGAGCCGCTTTCCTCCGGCGGTCTCCGGCGGCAGAGCTAACTCAATCGCCACCGGCCGGAGGGTCCCCAGTGAGCTTAAGAAAAAGATGACGCGCGTCGCATAGGACTTACGACCGTCGAGGGAGTTGATGCGGTCGACGAACGGTAGGTAGGTGTCGTGGTGGTCAATCATGAAGAGCTTCCCTTCTTCGATTGCCTTTTTTTTTTAAAAAAAAAAAGATAGAATTTAATTCATCAATAAGAAATAGCACAAAATTTAAAATTTGATTTGGAGATAGGGGTGCTTTGGGGAAAATGATTACTTGTTGAACGGACATGCCGTTGAGGTGGCCGGCAATGTGGGTTTCGGTGATGGCGGATTCCGGTGGACCGTACAGGTCGGGATCGAGCTTGCTGACCGGCGGGAAGACCTGAGGTGGTGGTGGTCGACAATGATGGTTTTAGTAATTATGAAATGTTTAGGGTGTGATGATATGGAAGACAGAAATTTACTTGGACACGCTCAATGTTGACCGGGTTGATTCCGGCAATGGCCTGGCGGCCGAGCTCGTCGTCGCGCAGCCACGCANCCACAGCCAGCTCGTCGTAGCGTCGCACGGCGGCGTCAGCACGCGGCTGAGCCGCTTTCCTCCGGCGGTCTCTGGAGGCAGAGCTAACTCAATTGCCACTGGCCGGAGAGTCCCCAGCGAGCTTAAGAAAAAGATGACGCGTGTCGCATAGGACTTCCGGCCGTCGAGGGAGTTGATGCGGTTGACGAACGGTAGGTAGGTGTCGTGGTGGTCAATCATGAAGAGCTTCCCTTCTTCGATTGCCTGTTTTAAAAAAAAAAGATAGAATTTAATTCAATCAGAAATGGCACAAAATTTAAAATTTGATTTGGAGATAAGGGTGTTTTGGGGAAAACAATTACTTGTTGGACGGACATGCCGTTGAGGTGGCCGGCAATGTGGGTTTCGGTGATGGCGGATTCCGGTGGACCGTACAGGTCGGGATCAAGCTTGCTGACCGGCGGGAAGACCTAAGGTGGTGGCAGTCGACAATGGTGGTTTTAGTAATTATGAAATGTTTAGGGTGTGATGATGTGGAAGACAGAAATTTACTTGGACACGCTCAATGTTGACCGGGTTGATTCCGGCGATGGCCTGGCGGCCGAGCTCGTCGTCGCGGAGCCACGCGAATTTGTCCTCTGCACGTGCCAGATAATTCTTTCAAAAACAAAACAATTACTTTCCTCTGCCTCCAAAGTGTTAAATTTCTTCAAATCTGAATGTCACATTAAAAAAAATGGGTGAATAAAGAAGTTGGNATAATTCTTTCAAAAACAAAACAATTACTTTCCTCTGCCTCCAAAGTGTTAAATTTCTTACAAATCTGAATGTCACATAAAAAATAGATGGGAAAAAGCGTAATTGAATAAAGAAGTTGTGATGAAGGAAGATTACTGGAGAGAATGCTTGGAGTGTCATATCGAAGAAAGTCATGGCTGGACTGGTGGAGCTTCCGGACGAGAGGAATCTTGTGGAGAAGATGACCCTCAATGCCGAGCTTTAAGAGCAGTCCATCCTTGTAAAGATTGTCGATGTCATGAAAGCACTGGAAGTCGAGATTTTCAGCAGAGATGGAAGCTACGAGGGAAGGGACGAGGTTGTGGAGCACAGCCTTCAATCTGCCGGCTGAGAAAGTGTCCTGCTTCAGCTCCTCAAATGCTTCGTCTCTGGGCACGTAAACTGGATGGGGCTTCTCAATTCTGCTCTCACATTCCAAATCTGCCATAAATTAAGCCTAATTATATTTCTTTCAACAGACCTACTATCAGAAATGTAAATCTCCACTTCAAAAAAAAAAGTGAAATTTACATGTTTAGCACACGATAGTAATGTATATACAAATAACAGATTATAGTACAAGTATAAATGACACTATTATTATTTTTGTAAAGTGAAATACAGTCTTTCATGCACGCAGATATTTAAGGCACGTATATTTGTAAATATGAAAGTATAGATGTGAGATGTGTAAATACATTAGATTTGTGTTCTAGAAATATAAATTTCAAACCCAAAAAAAAAAAAAAAATTGTTCTCCAACTTCAAGCTCAAAATTTTACTAAAGGATTTCACAGTAAATGATGGATGTCAAGTAATTGTGAAAATTTCCTTTTTTTTTAATACGGGTAGTTTTTGTATTAAATTCATTAAAAATAAATTTTCACTAAATAATTAAAAATAATTAAAAATAAATAGAAAAAAGCTCTTTTTAGTCTTGTCCAGATGACACAAACAAAAATAGTAAATATAAGGAAATTATAAGAGAATAAAAATTAAAACATGATAATGACTAATGCAATATTTTTTTTTTGTCCGGCTGCTTCTAATATTTCAACTAATAGTAAGCATAAAAAAAACATTTAAAAAAAAACTTTAACTGTAAAATCTAGGATACTCAAATCATATCATGAATATTGTGTTGGAACTTCTATGTATTAATACTTATATAACAGAGATGCATGGCATACAGACTGAGATAAAAGTATGGATATGGATAAAAAAAAATTCGGCCAACAAAGGCACAATGAAAGAAGACCAAATATCACATCACATGAATACCAAAGACTTGAATGATCGAGTACGGATGCGGGAAGAACGCAAGAATCGACACAAAATCATAATAAGAGGAACATAGAGATTTAATGAGGTTCGACAAAGATGTCTACATCCTCCGGAGCAGAGCTGCGAATTTCACTATTTCAGAGTAGTTACATACTCATAGGATTATATATATATATATATTTATAGATAAAACCCACAGATAATTACAAACACGCCCTCGCTCCCCCCAACTCACTAATCCAAGAGACACACATCTTCACACCAAGAGACACACCTCTCCATTCTAGGAGACACACATCTCCAAAACCAAGAAACTCCAAATTCCTCGTATATGAGTCAAACCTAACAATTCTCCACCTTGGCGAACATCCAGTCCCTTAGGAAAAAATCTTCAGCTTCCGAATATCCAGCCCCTTAGGAGAAAAACATCATGAAGTTTTTTACACCAAAGTGGGTTGGGCAACCATGTCAACTAGCAACTGCAAAAATTCAACAAGTTCAAGTAACACAAGAACTTGTTGAAAATACCTCACTTTGTAAACTTTCCTGCTGCATTTTCATCATATAATCCGACAGAGTAAACTCCACCTACAACTGTACTCCACAACAGTTTATAGATATTACCATCAGGTTTCATAGCTCATATTTTCTTCAAAATTTCTTATTGTGCCAACAATCCGAAGTTTCTGATTACATCAAACTTCATTATCTTGAAATTTGTACCAGACATTGCAATTTGAAATTAATCATGCAGTGAATTTTTCCTGTCTTGCATTGAGCCTTGTATTGAAACAAAACACACCACAAATAAATTCAAATAAACTTGAAATTTCCTCTGTCAATTACAGCAATTTTCCCACAATTTTCTGTGATTCGTGAATAAAAATTTTCACACGAAGCACCTTTCCTGTTCGCACAACAATTTAGCTGAAATACTGCGGACACCAGCCAAACTCCATTTGTCACAATTCCTCCCGCGACAAACCTGTGAACANCCATAAATTAAGCCTAATTATATTTCTTTCAACAGACCTACTATCAGAAATGTAAATCTCCACTTCAAAAAAGAAAGTGAAATTTACATGTTTAGCACACGATTGTAATGTATATACAAATAACAGATTATAGTACAAGTATAAATGACACTATTATTATTATTTTTAAAGTGGAATAAAGTCTTTCATGCATGCAGATATTTAAGGCACGTATATATGTAAATATGAAAGTATAGATGTGAGATGTGTAAATACATTAGATTTGTGTTCTAGAAATATAAATTTCCAACAAAAAAAATATTAAAAAAAAATTTGTTGTCCGACTTTAAGCTCAAAATTTTACTAAAAGATTTCACAGTAAATGATGGATATCAAGTAATTGTGAAAATTTCCTTTTTTTTTTTTAATACGGGATAGTTTTTGTATTAAATTCATCAAAAATAGTTTTTGTATTAAATTCATTAAAAATAAATTTTCACTAAATATATATAAATAATTAAAAATAAATAGAAAAAAACTCTTTTTAGTCTCTGTCCCGGATGACACAAACAAAATAGTAAATATAAGGAAATTATAAGAGAATAAAAATTAAAACATGATAATGACTAATGCAATTTTTTTTTTCTGTCCGGCTGCTTCAAATATTTCAACTAATAGTAAGCATAAAAAAATAAAAATAAAAAAAAAACTTAACTGTAAAATCTAGGATATTCAAATCATATCATGAATATTGTGTTGGAACTTCTATGTATTAATACTTATATAACAGAGATGTGTGGCATGCAGACTGAGATGAAAGTATGGTTATGGATTAAAAAAAAAAAANAAAAAAAAAAACTTAACTGTAAAATCTAGGATATTCAAATCATATCATGAATATTGTGTTGGAACTTCTATGCATTAATACTTATATAACAGAGATGCGTGGCATAAAAACTGAGATGAAAGTATGGTTATGGATAAAAAAAAAATTTGGCCAACAAAGGCACAATGAAAGAAGACCAAATATCACATCACATGAATACCAAAGACTTGAATGATCGAGTACGGATGCGGGAAGAACGCAAGAATCGACACAAAATCATAATAAGAGGAACATAGAAATTTAACGAGGTTCGACAAAGATATCTACATCCTCGGGAGCAGAGCTGCGAATTTCACTATTTCAGAGTAGTTACATACTCATAAGGTTATACATCTATTTATAGATAAAACCCACAGATAATTACAAACACGCCATCGCTCCCCCCAACCCACTAATCTAAGAGACACACTTCTTCATTCCAGAAAACACACGTCTCCAAAACCAAGAGACTCCAAATTTCTCATATATGAGTCATACCTAACAATTCTCCACTTTGCGAATATCCAGTCCCTCAGGAAAAAATCTGCACCTTGCGAATATCCAGCCCCTTAGGAGAAAAATATCATGGAGTTTCTTGCACCAAAGTGAGTTGGGCAATCATGTAAAATAGCAACTGCAAACATTCAACAAGTTCAAGTAACACAAGAACTAGTTGAAAATATCTGGCTTGGTAAACTTTCCTGCTGCATTTTCATCATATGATCCGACAGAGTGAATTTCACCTACAACTGTACTCCCCAACAGTTTATAGATATTACCATAAAGTTTCATAGCTCGTAATGTCTTCAAAATTTCTTGTTGTGCCAACAATCCGAAGTTTCGGGTTACATCAAACTTCATTATCTTGAATTTTGCAACAAACATTGCAATTTGAAATTAATCATGTAGTGAACTTTTCCTGTCTTGTATTCAGCCTTGTATTGAAACAAAACACACCACAAATAAATTCAAATAAACATGAAATTTCTCTGTTAATTACAACAATTTTCCCGCAGTTTCCTGTGATTCGTGAATCAAAATTTTCACACGAAGCACCTTTCCTGTTCGCACAACAATTTCGGCTGAAAAACTGCGGACACCAGCAAAACTTCATTTGTCACAATTCTTCCTGCGACAAACCTGCGAACAATCCGCGAAATTCGTGCACTCTGCTGGCCGAGCACCACCTGTCTCAACTGCACCTGCCGCAACTCTACCTGCGACAAACTTGCAAACACCGCTGGTCAGAACTACCTGTCGCAACTCCTGCGACAAACTTGCGAACACCGCTAGCCGAGCACTTCCTGTCGCAACTGCACCTGCCGCAACTCCTTCGACAAAATTGCGAACTCCGCTGGTCGAGCACCATCTGTCGCAACTGCACCTACCGCAATTCTACCTGCGACAAACTTGCGAACTCCGCTGGCCGAGCACTACCTGTCGCAACTCCTGCGACAAATTTGTGAACGCCTCTGTTCACAAACGCTCCTATTCGCGATAGCTGCACGCGAACTCCTGTTCACGAACTCCACCTCATCGAATGTCGCGAAGGTTCGTGAAACTGGAGAACCTCGTCGTTGCTGCAGCAGATGAATATTCACTTAGAGCCAAAGAACCAAAGAAAGAAAATCTTCCTGTCTCTAGCCTCAACCAAACGAAATCCAGAGGGACTTCAGGGGGAAAAAACTTCATTTCCTTAACTATCTTCCCTCCGGCCAAGGGAAAATCCAGAGAATATTCCTCTGGTAGGAATCAAAGATTCCTTTATTCTTTCCCCTTCCTCCCGCAAAACACAAAAGAATATTTCTCTAGTGCAAATCAGAGATTCCTTGATCCCTTCATCTTGGTCCGCCCAAAACTGTCGTAACTGCCTCGCAAACTGCTGTGATCGGTTGATTCGTGTCTGTGAAACCTTTGGAACCGCCGAAATTCTCCCGCGCTTCCCGTCCGATGCGATTTCCCATGCGGAGATCTCCTTTCGCTGCAAAACCTCGCCAAACTCCTCTGTCGTGCGCAAGGCTGAACTTTGCGTGGCACCTTGTTCTGTTGTGAAGCCTTCTCGATCGCGAATTGGGAAGCCCTCCAATCGCGAACTTCCTCTAACCCCTGGCCGAACACTTCGCGATTTCTATGAGATCTCAAAATTTGCGATTTCCTCGAGATCTCTACTGGTCGCGGAAGAAACCCTGCCTGTCGCGGTTCCGCTCGACTCTGCTTGTCGCCGATCGTTGCTGCTGCCTGGTCTGATCGCTAATCGAGAATAACCTTCTCCCGTAATTCGCAAGCACTGAAGACCCTTGCCTAACTCTATTTGCATGCGACTCGCACGATTCGCGAACTCCTCTGCAATTTGTCAGGCAAATCAACCCTGTCCTTCGTCGAATTGATTCGAAGCTTAACCTTCTATGTCGCGTGGATATGTTGCAAAAGCCCTCACGTGAATCTCGCGAAACTTCGTTCGTTCGCCTGCTTCTACTTGCGTCGAACCACTAAAGTATGTCTGAAGCCCGAAGCAAACAACCCTAACTTCTCCTCCAAATCCTCAAATCGTTTTTCTTACTTTCTGCGTTGATCTCCTCCGCCCTAGAACCTAGCATTGCTCTGATACAAATTGTTGAGAAATTTAGGGCAAAGCAAAACAAGAATCGACACAAAACCAAAAAAACAAACACATAGATTTAACGAGGTTAGACAAAGATGCCTACATCCTCGGGAGCAGAGCAATGAATTTTACTATTTCAGTGAGGTACATACCCATAGAGTTACACATCTATTTATAGATAAAACCCACAGATAACTACAAACACGCTATCGCTCCCCCCAACCCACTAATCCAAGAGACACACATCTTTACATCAAGAGACACACTACTTCATTCCAGGAGACACACCTCTCCAAAACCAAGAGACTCCAAATTCCTCGTATATGAGCCATACCTAACAGGAAGAACCTGAAATCGGTCGAATGAAGGTTGTCTAAGCCAAAGACCAAGATCCATCGAGCCTAGAGAAGGAATCGACCCAACTCTCGCCCTAGCACCAACAATCACCTCATAAGATCCATTGAGCATCCAAGACTCTTCAATAGGTTGAATGTTTTGGCCATGATACACTCCGTGAAGAATCCAATAGAACCTTCTGTCTAGGGGTTAGGTACCTGTCAAATTACGATGATTCATCATCTACCCGACAGCCTAGTCTCATTTTGGCAACAAGAGCTCCTCATCTAAGCGTTGACCGGTTGACTCAAGCCGACCGAGCAAAATACAGATGAATAAGGGTCAACCAATTCCAACTAGAAGCCCTAACTCAACAAACATGGATAAAAATGTAATTATGCATACAGTATGCCCCTTTCTTATAAATAGGGGGTCATTTCTACAAGAATGCTNCGTGCACTGCACCTGCCGCAACTCCTTCTGCGACAAACTTGCGAACTCCGCTGGTCGAGCACCACCTGTCCCAACTGCACCTGCCGCAACTCTACCTGCAACAAACTTGCGAACACCGTTGACCGAGAACTACCTGTCGCAACTGCACCTGCCGCAACTCCTGCGACAAACTTGAGAACACCACTGACCGAGCACCAACAGTCGCAACTGCACCTGCCGCAACTCTACCTGTGACAAACTTGCGAACTACGCTCACCGAGCACTACCTATCGCAACTCTTCATGTCGCAACTCCTGCGATAAATTTGCGAACTTCTCTGTTCACAAATGCTCCTGTTCGCGATAACTGCACGTGAACTCCTGTTCACGAACTCCACCTTACTGAATGTCGCAAAGGTTCGTGAAATTGACGAACCTCGTCGTCGCTGCAGCAGATGAATATTCACTTCGAGCCAAATAACCAAAGAAAGAAAATCTTCCTGTCTTCAGCAAATCAGAGATTCCTTGATCCCTTCCTCTTGGTCCGCCCAGAACTGTCGTAACTGCCTCGCAAACTGTTGTGACCGGTTGATTCGTGCCTGCGAAACCTCTGGAACCGCCGAAATCCTCCCATGCTTTCCGTCCGAAGCGATTTCCCAGGCAGAGAACTCCTTTCGCAGCAAAACCTCGTCGAACTCCTCTGTCGCGCGCAAGGTCGAACTTTGCGTGGCACCCTGTTCTGTCGTGAAGCCTTCTCGGTCGCGAATTGGGAAGCCCTTCGATCGCGAACTTCCTCTAACCCCTGACCGAACACTTCGCAATTTCTTTGAAATCTCGAACTTCGTGATTTCCTCGAGATCTCTACCGATCCCGGAAGAAACCCTGCCTGTCGCGGTTCTGCTCGACTCTGCCTGTGGCCGATCGTTGTTGCTGCCTGGTCCGATGGCTAATCGCGAATAACCTTCTCCCGCGATTCGCAAGCACCGAAGACCCGTGCCTAACTCTTCCTACATGCGACTCGCATGATTCGTGAACTCCTCTGCAATGTGTCGAGCAAATCAACCTTGTCCTTCGTCGAATTGATTTGAAGCTTAACCTTCTCTGTCGCGTGGATCTGCTGCAAAAGCCCTCACGCGAATCTCGCAAAACTTCCTTTGTTCGCCTGTTTCTTCTTGCGCCGAACCACCAAAGTCTGTCCGAAGCCCGAAGCAAACCGCCCTAACTTCTCCTCCAAATCCCCAAATCGTTCTTCTTACTTCCTGCGTCGATCTCCTCCGCCCTAGAACCTAATTTTGCTCTGATACCAATTGTTGAGAAATTTATGGCAAAGTAAAACAAGAATCGACACAAAACCAGAAAAACAAACACATAGATTTAACGAGTTTCGACAAAGATGTCTACATCTTCAGGTGCAGAGCGGCAAATTTCACTATTTCAGAGAGTTACATACCCATAGGGTTACACATCTATTTATAGATAAAACCCACAGATAATTACAAACACACTCTCGCTCCCCACAACCCACTAATCCAAGAGACACATCTTTACACCAAGAGACACATCACTTCATTCCAGGAGACACACATCTCCAAAACCAAGAGACTCCAAATTCCTCGTATATGAGCCATACTTGACAGGAAGAACCTGAAATCGGCCGAATGAAGGTTGTCTGAGCCAAAGACCAAGATCCATCGAGCCTAGAGAAGGAATCGACCCAACTTTCACCCTAGCGTCAACAATCGCCTCATAAGATCCATTGAGCATCCAAGACTCTTCAAGAGGTTGAATGCTCTCGCCATGATACACTCCATGAAGAATCCAATAGAACCTTCTGTCTAGGGGTTAACTACATGTCAGATTACGATGATTCATCATCTACCCGACAGCCTAGTCTCATTTTGTCAACAAGAGCTCCTCATCTAAGCGTGAATAGTTGATAGCCAAATCAAAGCAACCGATCGGTTGACTCAAGCCGACCGAGCAAAACACAGATGACTAAGGTTCAACCAATTCCAACCAGAAGCCCTAACTCAATAAACATGGATAAAAATGTAATTATGCACACGATATGGCCCTCTCTTATAAATAGGGGGTCATTTCTACAAGAATGGACAATCAAATAATCAATAAAAATTTTCTCATTCTACAATTCATTATTGTGCACTCTCCTTCTCTCTTTGTCCCTTTCCTCTTTCTCTTTACTATTCTATACTCTAGTCCTTTGGTATAATTCCCAAGACAAATTTGGATTCAACAATATTAGATATATGTTACAAATCTTAGAAGACTTTAAAATATAAATATAACAAATAAATAAATTAACAGCAAAAATAGAGAAGTCGTAACCATCTGATCGTCCTAAAGAGAGCGGCACCCAAAAAATAAGAGATCAATTAGCTACCACCTAGTTGTTCTCGCAGCCAAAAACATTTTAAGTGAAATATGCATACAAGCCACACAATTTTTATATATTTATAATTGTAACAAAGAAATTTTTATACTTATATTATAGCACTTCGGTTTATTTTTAGTTAACTTTCTAAAAAAAATTACTTTTTTACATGAGCAAAACACACATAGGGTTGTAATTGAACCGAGTTGAATTCATGGATTGGACTTGGCTTTGTTGAATTTTAAGTTGTTCATGTTAAGTCAGAGCTAGAGCCGACTTTCACATGTGTTCATACTTGGTTTGCTTAAATTTTTCAATATTTATAATTAGATTTTTTTTATATTAATTGAATGAACTAAAAATTTCATACGAATACAAATTTTTTCTAACATTTATACTTGATTTGTTTATATTAATTAAATTAAAAAGTCAAACAAATACATAATTTTTTATACAAAAACAGAAAGTTCAATTTCTGCTTGATTTCTATATATAGCTAGGAAATAAGTAGCTTAAAATTCAAAATAATACTTAAATTTTTATATAAAGTTTGTTGTGTGTCAGAAGATTTGCAGAGATTGAGTGACAGTTTAGTTCTTTAGAGTTATACTAAAGTTCAACATACACACACATGCAATTGAAGTAATATGTAGATATATCAGAAATTTTTACGTGGAAAATATGAAAAGGGAAAAAATCATGGAGCCTAACTCAGTTAGAACAATTCTATATAAGTTGGGGAGTCAACGCTCAAATTGTTGTCCTACAAGTGGAAAAATGTTATACAATTCCTTGAAATACATTAGTTGTATTGCAGAAGAATTTGTTGTACTATGATCGGGAGAGGTGGCAGCCGAGAATAATTGTCAAAACTTAGGTGTACTGTCCTCAAGAAGCGTCGTTGCATTGTGTTCAAAATGATGCACTGCTTCTTAGGGTGCATTGTGACTATGTAAAGTTGGTCTTTACTCTCCGCAGTATTTTGATACTCAATGACATACGACGCGACTCCACAAGGGATTTCATTGCAACGAGCACAAAGCAACCGACAGTGGATGTTTGTGCCTATTGAACAGTTGTTGATGGTGATCGACAAGTGTGAGAGTGGGAAGCATATGTCAGCTCTTCAATCCCGAGCGAAAATGAAACTCAGGTCGTTCTAAGCAAATCAGTTCTAGTTCCAACTCTTCCCCTTGTTTGAAGTCTTTGTTCCTCTTCATAAAGAGGGCAAACCTCTATTTATATAGTATAAGAGTGATTTCCTTGCAAATAAGAAAGGATTTGAGACTTCTCTAACGGACAATCCAGAATTGTTCACATAATAGAAAAGCGTTTTGTGATCATTTAAGTGTCTTAACAATGTCAGAATTAAATGAAACTCAGGTCGTTCTAAGCAAATCAGTTCTAATTCCAACTCTTCCCCCGGTTTAAAGTCTTTGTTCCTCTTCATAAAGAGGGCAAGCCTCTATTTATTTAGTATAAGAGTGACTTCTTTGCAAATAAGAAAGGATTTGAGACTTCTCTAACAGACAATCCAGAATTGTTCACATAATAGAAAGGCGTTTTGTGGCCATTTAAATGTCTTAACAATGTCAGAATTGAGTGATATTTAACTTGTTGGACTCTTCTCATCGAGATGTTTGATTTGACTAAAGCTTGTCGGATTTGAAATCCATTTAACATTCTAATTAGCCGTTCAAAACTTTCAAAAGTAATTTAATGACACGATATTGGCTTGATTTAGCTTGGATTGGCTAATTTTAGTGTCATTAGGTATTTCTCGTTGAGCCGATCAGTTTGATTGTAAGTTTGCTAAAATCAGAATTGTGAATGATTTTTAATTGGAGTTTGAATGTTTCTCACTTAAAAATGCTCAAACATTTGCGTTAATTGTCTCAGGATTCGAGATTCATGTCAAATGATAAAATTTGTTGATGACGTATCAAAGTTATTAACAAATCATTTTACAAATCTCAATAAATAAACAATCGAATCAAAGTAACATCCCACTAATTTATATCAAATAAATAAAACAATATATAAGTTATAAGTAATTTTTTTGGTAATCAAATAATATAAATAAGTACCAACAAATTAGCTCATTAAAATTAAAAAAAAGAAAGAAATTACATTAAATGCATATGCATACTAAAATTAAATTATAATGTATTATGTTAAATTTATAAATAAAGAGGTTCTAGTCAATTAAATTTTATTTAAACANAAATAATATATAAGTTATAAGTAATTTTTTTGGTAATCAAATAATATAAATAAGTACCAACAAATTAGTTCATTAAAATAAAAAAAGAAAGAAATTACATTAAATGCATATGCATATGCATACTAAAATTAAATTATAATGTATTATTGTTAAATTTATAAATAAATAGGTTTTAGTCAATTAAATTTTATTTAAATCATATATCACATAAACACATGATATTAAACAAGTTATTTATTAAATACAAATAAGTTTATTTGTGAACATTAATAAACAAATTAAATCATGTTCACATTTGCTTCATTTTAATTTTCGAGCTTTTAAAACTATATTAAAAAATTTATTCTAATATGATCAAGTATTAATCGAGCTGAACTTACGTGGATTTTGAATGTAAAAATGGCTACATATTTGAATTTATTTGTGATATAGTGGTTGAGAGTNCTTACGTGGATTTTGAATGTAAAAATGGCTACATATTTGAATTTATTTGTGATATAGTGGTTGAGAGTGAAGTTTTCAACAGTAAGGTCACATGCTCAAATGTTACATATTGACTGCGNACAAAGGCACAATGAAAGAAGACCAAATATCACATCACATGAATACCAAAGACTTGAATGATCGAGTACGGAAAAAACGCAAGAAACGACACAAAACCAGAAGAAAAAGAACACAGAGATTTAACGATGTTAGACAAAGATGCATGCATCCTCGGGAGCAGAGCGGCAAATTTCACTATTTCAGATGAGTTACATACCTATAGGGTTACACATCTATTTATAGATAAAACCCACAGATAATTACAAACACGTCTCCTTCCGCCCAACTCACTAATCCAAGAGACATCTCTTCACATCATAAGACACATCTTCATTCTAGGAGACACACCTCTCCAAAACCAAGAGACTCCAAATTCCTCGTATATGAGTCATACCTAACAATTCTCCACCTTGGCGAATATTTAGTCCCTTAGGAAAAAATTTTCACCTTGCGAATATTCACCTTAGAAGAAAAACATCATGGAGTTTCTTACACTAAAGGAGGTTGGACAACCATGTCAAATAGCAATTGCAAACATTCAACAAGTTCAAGTAACACAAAAATTTGTTGAAAATATCAGGCTTGAAAAACTTTCCTGCCGCATTTTCATCATATGATCCAACAAAATAAACTTCACCTACAATTGTACTCCCGATCAGTTTATAGATATTATCATCATGTTTCATAGCTCGTAATGTCTTCAAAATTCCTTGTTGTGCCAACAATCCGAAGTTTTCAATTACATTGAACTTCATGATCTTGAATTTTGCACCAGACATTGCAATTTGAAATTAATCTTGCAGTGAACTTTTCCTGTCTTGTATTGAGTTTTGTATGGAAACAAAACACACCACAAATAAATTCAAATAAACCTGAAATTTCTCATGTTAATTGCAGCAATTTTCCCGCAATTTCTTGTGATTCGTGAATAAAAAATTTCACACGAAACACATTTCATGTTCGCACAACAATTCAGCTGAAATACTGCGGACACCATCAAAACTTCATTTGTCACAATTTCTCCTGCGACAAACCTGCGAACAATCTGTGAAATTCGTGCACTGCACCAACCGCAACTCTTTCTGCGACAAACTTGCAAACTCTGATGGTCAAGCACCACCTGTCGCAACTGCACCTACCGCTAACTCTAACTGCGACAAACGTGCGAACTCCGCTGGCCGAGCACTGCCTATCGCAACTCCCAACGGAGCACCACTTATCGCAACTGCACCTGCCGCAACTCTACCTGCGACAAACTGAAGAAATCCGTTGACCAAGCACTACCTGTCGCAACTCTTCATATCACAACTCCTGCGAAAAATTTGTGAACTCCTCTTTCATAAATGCTCATGTTTGCGATAACTGCACGCGAACTTCTCTTCACGAACTCCACCTCACCGAATGCTTCTAAGGTTCGTGAAACTGGTGAATCTCGTCGTCGCTGCAGCAGAGGAATATTCACTTCCAGCCAAAGAACCAAAGAAAGAAAATCTTCCTGTCTCCAGCCTCAACCAAAGAAAATCCAGAGGGACTTCAGGGGAAAAAAAACTTTCTTTCCTTAATTATCTTCCCTCATGCCAAGGGAAAATCCAGAGAATATTCCTCTGATAGGAATAAAAAAATCCTTTATTCTTTCCCCTTCCCCCGGGAAAATACAAAAGAATATTTCTCTGGTGCAAATCAAAGATTCCTTGATCCCTTCCTCTTGGTCTGCCCAGAACTGTCGTAACTGCCTTGCGAACTGCTGTGACTAGCTGATTCGTGTCCGTGAAACCTCTGAAACCGTTGAAATCCTCCTGCGCTTCTCGTTCGATGCGATTTCTCAAGCGGAGAACTCCTTTAGCAGCAAAACCTCGCCGAACTCCTCTGTCGCGCGCAAGGGCGAACTTTGTTTGGCACCCTGTTCTGTCGTGAAGTCTTCTTGGTCGCGAACTGGGAAGCCTTCTGATCGCTAACTTCCTCTAACCCATGGTCGAACACTTCGCGATTTATTCGAGATCTCGAACT
Organism: Phalaenopsis hybrid cultivar; assembly: GCA_002079205.1. Taxonomy (NCBI): domain Eukaryota; kingdom Viridiplantae; phylum Streptophyta; class Magnoliopsida; order Asparagales; family Orchidaceae; genus Phalaenopsis; species Phalaenopsis hybrid cultivar. Next base: position 275,397 of record JXCR01075141.1, on the reverse strand, counting down.
TCGTGATTTGCTCGAGATCTCGTCAGCTCACCTCTACCGGTGGCAGAAGAAACCCTGTTTGTCGCGGTTCTGCTTGACTCTGCCTGTCACTGATCGTCGCTGCTGCCTGGTCCGATGGCTAATTGCGAATAACTTTCTCCCACGATTCGCAAGCACCGAAGACCCTTGCCTAACTCTTCCCGCACACGACTCGCACGATTCGCGAACTCCTCTGCAATTTGTCGGTTGAATCAGCCCTGTCCTTCGCCGAACTGATTTGAAGCTTAACCTTCTCTGTCGCGTGGATCTGTTGCAGAAGCCCTCACGCCAATAACGCCAAACTTCCTTTGTTGGCCTGCTTTGAGCCGAACCACCCGAGTCTATCCGAAGCCCGAAGCAAACCGCCCGAACTTCTCTTCCAAATCCACAAATCGTTCTTCTTACTTCCTGCGTCGATCTCCTCCGCCCTATAACCTAACATCGCTCTGATACCAATTGTTGAAAAATTTAGGGCAAAGCAAAAGAGGAATCGACACAAAACCAGAAGAACGAACACAGATTTAACGAGGTTCGACAAAGATGCCTACATCCTCGGGAGCTGAGCGGCGAATTTCACTATTTCGGAGGAGTTACATACCCATAGAGTTGCACATTTATTTATAGATAAAACCCACAGATAATTACAAACACGCCATCGCTCCCCTCAACACACTAATCCAAGAGACACAACTCTTCACACTAAAAGACACACCTCTTCATTCTAGGAGACACCTCTCCAAAACCAAGAGAATTCAAATTCCTGGTATATGATACCTAACAGGAAGAACCTGAAATCGACCGAATGAAGGTTGTCTGAGCCAAAGATCAAGATCCATCGAGCCTAGAGAAGGAATCGACCCAACTTTCGCCCTAGCGTCAACAATCGCCTCATAAGATCCATTGAGCCTCCAAGACTCTTCAAGAGGTTGAATGTTCTCGCCATGATACACTCCGTGAAGAATCCAATAAAACCTTTTGTCTAGCGGTTAACTACCTGTCAGATTACGATGATTCATCATCTACCCGACAGCCTAGTCTCATTTTGGTAACAAGAGCTCCTCATCTAAGCGTGAATAGTTGATAGCCAAATCAAAGCAACCGACTTGTTGACTCAAGCCGACCGAGCAAAAACTAGATGACTAAAGGTCAACTAATTCCGACCAGAAGCCCTAACTCAACAAACATGGATAAAAATGTAATTATGCACACGGTATGCGCCTCTCTTATAAATAGGGGTCATTTCTACAAGAATAATCAATCAAATAATCAATAAAAATTTTGTCATTCTACAATTTATTATTGTGCACTCTCCTCTCTTTGTCCCTTTCCTCTTTTTCTTTATTGTTCTATACTCTAGTCCTTTGGTATAATTCCGAAGACAAACTTGGATTCAACAACATTAGATATATTTTACAAATCCTAGAAGACCTTAAAATATAAATCTAACAAATAAAAAAATTAATAGCAAAAATAGAGAAGTCGTAACCATTTGATCATCCTAAAGAGAGCGGCACCCAAAAACTAAGATATCAATTAGCTACGACCCAGTTGTTCTTGCAGCCAAAAATATTTTAAGTGAAATATGCATACAAGCCACACAATTTTTATATATTTATAATTGTAACAACTAAATTTTTATACTTATATTATAGCACTTCGGTTTATTTTTAGATAACTTTCTTAAAAAATTACTTTTTAATATGCATACAAGCCACACATAGGGTTGTAATTGAATCGAGTCGAATTCATGGATTGGACTTGGCTTTGTTGAATTTTAAGTTGTTCATGTTAAGTCAGAGCTAGAGCCGACTTTCACATGTGTTCATACTTGATTTGCTTAATTTTTTTAATATTTATACTTAGATTTGTTTGTATTAATTGAATGAACTAAAAATTTTATATGAATACAATTTTTTTCTAATATTTATACTTGATTTGTTTATATTAACTAAGTAAACTAGAAAGTCAAACGAATACATAATTTTTTATACAAAACAAAAAGTTCAATTTCTCCTTGATTTTTATATATAGCTAGGAAATAAGTAGCTTAAAATTCAAAAGAATACTTAAATTTTTATATAAAGTTTGTTGTGTGTCAGAAGATTTGCAAAGGTTTAGTGACAGTTTAGCTCTTTAGCATTATACTAAAGTTCAACATACACACATGTAATTGAAGTAATAGGTAGACAGATCATAAATTTTTACGTGGAAAATATGAAAAGGGAAAAAATCATAGGGCCTAACTCAGTTAGAACAATTCTATAAAGGTTGGTGAGTACACGCTCAGATTGTTGTCCTATAAGTGGAAAAGTGTTACATAATTTCTTGAAATATAGTAGTTGTATTGCAGAAGAATTTGTTGTAATACGATCGGGAGAGGTGGCAGTTGGGAATAATTGTTAGGACTTAGGTGTACTGTCCTCAAGAAGCGTCGTTACATTGTGTTCAGAATGATGCATTGCTTCTTAAGTTGCATTGTGACTCTGTGATGTTGATCTTTACTCTGCGCAGTATTTCGATACTCAATGACATATGAAGCGACTCCACAAGGGGTTTCATTGCAACGAGCACAAAGCAACCGATAGTAGATGTTCGTGTCTGGTGAGCAGTGGTTGATGGTAGTCCACAAGTGCGAGAGCGGGAAGCATATGTCAGCTCTTCAATCCACAGCGAAAATGAAACTCAGGTCGTTCTAAGCAAATCAGTTCTAGTTCCAACTCTTCTCCCGGTTTAAATTATTTGTTCCTCTTCATAAAAAGGGCAGACCTCTATTTATATAGTATAAGAGTGACTTCATTGCAAATAAAAAAAGATTTTAGACTACTCTAACGGACAATCCAGAGTTGTTCACATAATAGAAAGGCGTTTTGTGGTCATTTAAGTGTCTTAATATGTCAGAATTGAGTGATATTTAACTTGTTGAACTCTTCTCATCGAGACGTTTGATTTGACTAAAACTTGTCGGATTTGAAATTCATTTAATCTTCTAATTAGCCATTCAAAACTTTCAAAAGTAATTTAATGACGTGATCTAGGTTTGATTTAGCTTGGATTGGCTAATTTTAGTGTCATTAGGTATGCCTCGTCGAGCCGATCAGNTTAGTATAAATGTGATATTTTTGAATTTTAGAATTAATATATTTACGGCATCTATTGATCAAATCATTAAAAATATGATAAAGATGAAAAAATATGGGCTAGTTTTATCATGAGTTTGAAAAATAAATAAAAGAAGGTGCTAGATTTGTAAATATCAATATTTCTGGTGCTATTAAGAAATAAAAATTCCCCTTTTCTGCCTTAATAGGGAAAATGTGACAGATGATTTATTTGTAGTTTAACTTAGGGTCCATTTGGGTCAACTTATTTGGCGCGGTGCTAGATTTGAAAACACACCTAAACTATTTGAGTAAACTACGTTTTTGTAGCTTATGCATTTTGAAAACACTGAAAGCAGCGTTTTCACACCGCACATATCTAGATGCGGTGCAGCTTTCTGGCAGCGATCTGATTTTTAAAAAAAAAATAAAAATTTGTAATAGTCATTACACAAAACTTATCAGTTGATTATTCAATAAGTTGTAGCTGCTCCAAACAGACCCTTAGCCTATTATTTAAAAAAATTAATTTTAATTATAAAGTGTATTTGTGTGTACATTCGATAAAGATTGAAAAGCATTAATTTCATAAGAAATAAAAATATGAGAATAATGTATTTTGTCCATAAATTTGCAAGAGGCCGGAGATGGCATGAAGACCATCAGTACTTCCAATACGCTGTTTGAAAGTAACGCTGGCTATTGCATTATATAATTACTTAACAGAATTATAAGTAATTAATTGATATTAAAAGAGATTAATCTGTTAAAAATATTCTTCTAGGGTGAGTAAATATGTATTCTTCTAGGGTGACTAAAGAAGGAATCCAAAACCCCATCCTCGCGAGCGTCTCAGGAGCCACAATGATATGATTCGATTTGTCAGCCATAACACACCTGAGTTATAAAAGGAGAAACTGGCGGAAAATGAAACAATGCTCTGTTCATTCCTATTTGTAAAGCACATGGGGCACATAGCCCTAAGAGAAGTCATGTGTTCAATCAATTCACATATTTATAGATTTATTGTTAACAAATGTTTATTAATTTTCTTTTTCTTATTATAATTATCACTATCAAGGAGCAAAAAAAGTCGGGAAACTAAAATGTATAAGTAGCATAAGTATCAAAATTAACGAACGAACAAAATGAAGAGCTTTCTTTTAAGGTAAGCAATCAACTGACAACTCAAGACTGAGCATGGAGTCGCGTCTCCAAACTCGAGATAGGTTCAAGCTCCAGATACAAGGCCTGCCGAAAGTGAGGCGTAAATCATCGCAATAACGAGTTAGTCGGATACCTCACTTAGGTTGCGACAATATCTACCTAGGACCTTGCAAGATTGGGAGAACCGACTGAGTGACGAACCAACCAGGCAGGCAAGACATGAGTCCCGTGAGATTCGAGCCGAACGGAAAATTAGTCACGACTCACTCAACAAAAAAAAAAAAACCAATCGATCATGTTCGGCTGACTGACCCTATGTTCAGACCGAACGATCACCTCA